>JACJUY010001987.1:29617-108500 GCA_014220935.1 Platorchestia sp. MABIK
GCTGTTCTTATCGACGATAATATATTTTTGATGGCGGTTCTTTTGCGAAGGTGATCGTTGGCCAAACGCTCCCTTCTTCGTAACGTTTATTTAAACACGACGTAGGGTATCTGAATCGTAAATCATTACAATGGAGCTGGGGCAGTAAAGTGCATGAACACGTTTTATGATGTCTTGTGATACGTAGAGGCTTGAAAATCAGACATGAGCTCGCATTTAGGGGTGATGTGATTTCGAAACGTTGGACAATGTAGTTTTTATAGAAACCTCTCACAATTTTGTGTTCCTACACAGATCAGTGCTGCGCTACTGCTCATGTTTGAAAGCTAAAAAGCAGCGGAAGAATGCGGGGAAATAATCTTTGTAATGTCTATCGAGAGTAACGGGAAAGAAGAGATGCAAAATAGAGTCGAAGGTTAGACAGAAGCCTCCATGCCTGTAAGTTGATATGAACAAAGAGGAAACTTCGACTTACGAGTTGAGAAATGGTGCAGGTCCACAGTCTCAGTTAAAGATATAGGAGCTTCGTTTGCGATCACGACCTGTATGTCATACAGACGACGATGCAGCCATTGTCGTCGGTAATTAAGTGAACCCGACATCGTTCTCCATTAATTGTTATAAATGGATGTAGGTATTTTTTGTCTTTGCACGCATCCACGAGCTGGTCTTACATGCACTGATTTTATCCCTCATCCTACCCAGCAGTTCGTGTTTTTATAATACCAGCGAGAGAATACGAATGCATTTCGTACTAGAAAATACAACTCGATCTGATAAAGCATTAGAGACGTGGGGAGTCCGTCAATTAGTGTTAAATGTACATAAAAATTAAAAAGAAACAAAAGGGACAGAATTGACGTAAAATTTCTTCTCCGCAAACGTAATTGCAATTTTCTTGAGCTTTTCTCTCCCGTATTTTCTACAATTTTCTTATTTCTATACATTGATCGGTAGAAACTTGATGATTTCGAAATTATTCCGCTATAAATATTCTTTACCAACACAATACCGATGTTACCACTAATATGAGCCATCGATGATCTTGGTTACGAGCAACTATTAATTAACAGGACTTTAGATGTTGAGCTATTTCTATTCTGGATGTGTTTGTGAATCTCATTTCAGTCAAATGCAGGTATTTTAATACATAACAACACGTTAAAATTATAATTGTTAGCGGTTAATCATTCTCATTTAGACTCTTCAAATAGCATTTGCATAAGTGGCATTCAATGAGATGACCAGTGAAATACAAATGGAGCTCATTGTACTAGATGCCCAAGTATTTAACTGAAGTTGTGAACGGTTGTTTTTAAAAAATGAATCGTTTCGTCTATAAATAGGTAACTGATTTATGTAATTCAACATCCAGCAAAAATTTGACAATTTTTTCTTGAATGAAATGACACTTTCAACAGGAAAATACTTCGATTGGGTATCCGAACACAACGTAAGAGAAATAACTTAGTTTTCTAATAAATTGATGAATTTTCCTACTTTAACTGTTATTCGATCACTTGAAGTAAGGTCGAAGAATTTTGACATAAGAATTGGAATCATTAAAGGCTTGTAGGAAAGAATGATTGAAAATAAACCAGGAAACTATTCACTAAAAAGTTGGTAACAACTAGTATAACTAGTAAAGGGTAGTATGGGCACACTTACTCCCTTTTCACCTATAATGACATTGCGGAAACTTCTGGTACAAACTGTTTGGTGCTCTATAGCGTGAGGTCTACCTCCAGATATCGCCTACCCAGGTGCAGTTTGAGATACGCAAATTAATTGTTTGTTACTAAATTAAACGTATGGAAATGAGTAATGTCCATTCGAAACCTAACCTCACTCTATAATATAGTTCCAGCTAGAGGTAAATCTCATACTATAGAGTGGTAGACCTCACGCTACAGCAGCACCAACTGTTTCCTCTTGCCTCGTAATATAGAGGCGAGTGAAATTACACATCTTTTTTTCAATTTATCTGTATAAGCAAGAGCTAAATAAGCATTTAATTTTCCGGCTTTCAAAAGTTTTGTGCACTTTTCGGTATGGGATTGACGAGTTAGAGAAATAAATTCAAGAAAAAAACTACAAGTTAAAGAAATTAATTCTAGAAAAAAACTCCGGATAGCTTTTCGTTCAATAACATCAGCTTGCGCTTCTTTATGCGTCGAAAAGAGGTGGCCGAACTATGCCTCGGATTAGTCACCCAGGCAATGTTTTTAAGACCCAAGATTCGGGGGACATTTTACACTCAACATACGTCTCTTTCCTGTGCGAGTTTCATTCCTTGTAAGTTTAACTCCTTTTAACCTATTTTACCTACGAGACCAATTCTTACAAGAAACTTTCATTTAACGTGAAGTAAGGAAGCATTCATACCTTCTATACAGAGCAGCCAATCAGAAGACGGCCATTCGTTGAGAAGACCGTTTTCGTGAAGATAGAAAAAAATTGGTTAGTGGAGACTTTCTCCGTGAATAAAATAAAGTAGAATATTTTTAATAAATTGACGTCAAACCACAAACAAAATTTTTTCTGATTAGCTAAAGTCAGTTATTTTGCACAGGTAGAGATGCAAAATGACCCAAAGTGTCCATGGTTTGGAAACTGACGGTAAAAACTTTTATCAGAAAAGTAGCATCTGACACTACTGTCTAAAGACTAAAAATAATTTATCCTAATATTTCGTACCATTTGTACAAAAAATAGCACACATCAAATTTTGGCAGTTTTTCCTCCTTTTATACTTTCCAGACATGTAATTTACGTTTCCCCCATCAACTGATAGCCGTAGCATGAGTTAAGGCTGCTGTGAGATGCCTTAAAACACCTTCAATGAATTACCTAAAATCTGAGTTCAAAACGTGATCGGACGCATCATTCCCTAACTGAGTTACGGTGCCACCCGTTCCATGTATGGGAAGCCTTAAGTTTTTTCCGTCCGGCCCAAGGACTGAGTCGATACAAGACATTCCAGCCTCATGAAATCCAATCTCTGAATAGTTTTGATATTTAAAAGTGCTCTGTGAATAGTTTCATTGATTTCATCCAGCCTCGCAGGTTCTCGCGCATTATCACTGAACACAATTTTTTAAGCCTTGATAACTTTGGCTCAAGTACTTATTGGTGGCTGGTTAACAACTTACGAATCTATTTAGCACCTGACACAAGAACCTCTCGAAAAGGAAAATTAGATCCCTGCTCTTCTGTCCTCCCTGATATTTGCTGGTAGAGAAGCAGCCATGTTTATACTACATAAGCAGAAAGAAAACGAGCACACGTTAACATCAAACTTTAATCACGCAACCTCAACTGCAATACGATTGTCAAATTGGCTCCTTTTGGGTTGAGCTGTGGGACAAATTTTAAAATCTCTCCCAGCTAAACCGTTGAGCTCACTTGCTAGTCCTGTGAATCAGTTCTTAATTGTAATGTTTACTTGATTTTTCACAAGCAGGATTTCGAATCGGTATAGTATAAACTGGAAAATTATTGCCATTGAAAACTTTGAAACTACAAAAAGAGTTTAAATAGAAATATGACACTGAACCTTAGAACGTTGCGAAAGTGTTCGCATGAACATCGAATTTAGGAGGTTTGAATTTAGGAGGTTTGAATTGAATTTAGGAGGTTTGGCCTTGGAACAAATGCTGAAAGTTTTACTTGAGAGCGAAGTCGCTTGACAGGTGATCCGATGTAAATTATTTAAGGCTGCCCCACATAAATGATGAAGTAGCGCATTCACTGGCACCTGATAAAAAACGTTTAAGGGTTATCTTACATTTCATGACCGTTTCAAATATAAGAAGCAACTATAAGCCTTAAGCGTGTTTATTCAATCATAATGAAAACGTCACCTGAAGAAATAGGAAATGCATTTGGTGCTCATCACTGCGAGAATGTGACTGCCCAATGAATGAAAGGGACGGCGATATGGTGTCTGGAAAATTTACATATCACAACATGTACGTCGTCACATGGCAGACACGAGAAAAACTTAATATCTAACTGTCAACAATATCAGCGTAATGAGGTGAGCTAGACTTCGACTATGCTGGATTGATGTTGGATATCTCGCAGATTTATTGTTTTTATACTTATACTCTCAAGCTTACTACGAACGAAGGAAACTTAAATAAAAGTCAAAAATGTCTTGCTATGAAAAATCGTTCACGGTATAGACTACCTAATAATTTTGCTCAAATGAATCTATTGCCCCACACTAAAATCGGAAAACACTTCTGCTCTGCATTAACTGCGTGAAGAAGCAGTCCCGTTGAAAGACAAAGGAGCAAGTCTAAAACAGGACCTCAGAGTCACTGCTGCCACCTCGTCAGAACCCTCCCGTCCGAGGTCTCCCGACTCTGGCATGCACAGTCCCAGATTCCGCCGGCTGGTTACTACATTTCACGTCTGCCCAGGAAGCGAGTGCCCCCAGGCAGCTCAGAAAATCCACAGTTTTCTAGCCCACAATGCTAAGTAGTTTGGCTTTCTTACGAAGTGCACGAGCTTCCTCGTGAGTTAAACTATGCAGACATACAGGATGCTCTGAAATGTTGGCGTCTCGCCTCAAAGTTAAAAAAACATTTTCTTAAATCGTACGAAGATCGAGCCTGCTCTTGCGTTGTTGGAATGAGTCATCCAGCGATCGAATGAAATGAAATTGGCGAAAACGCACAGTTATTGACATCTACAATATTGTTATAACCTAAATTGCAATCGACCAAAGCAACTGGCCAAAGGTTTTTACTGTAAGAAACTTACGCGGCCCGAAAGCACTGGACAGTTACAACAACGATTGCGAGTAAAGTATCACACGTACGTGTGTGTTAAATCAGCAGCTTTACGTATCCTGATTTAGCAGTAGCAGAAATTAAAATTTAATGGTGCCATCCGTGTTTAAACAAATCTATTCATTACAATTCCCATTGTATACCAAACAAGGAACGGAGATTTCATATACATCACACAAGCAGTGTTCGTCTGCGAAAACTAACCAGTAATTTCAAGTAAGAACAACGTACGTCATTCCCTTTTCATGCACTAAACACTCGACACTGGATGACCAATTACAACATTTGGTGTCTGGCTTCTATGAAAAATTACCGTAAAAATTATGTTTGGTTCACCTAATGCTCGCTTAAATAGGTGCAACATGGCTGCTTCCGAAGTAACTGCAGGGGAGAAAATAAAAATGCGCTTAGATCCACTTTCACATCCCATAGAACAGCAGCGCCGGTCATAATTTTCATTTATTCTTTTAATATGCACGCCAATGTTGGAGCACCCAGACGGAAGCACTGCATGAAAATGGTGGAACGTGACCGATTCCTATGGTAATACGAAAATTAACCTCGAGAAAAAATTCACTGAGGGAGTTATGGTGAAAACTTCATTTTATCCGTGTAGTTTTCTGTTGGTTTTCAGCTTTATCTTGCTCATAAGCGTCTGGATTTACACCAGTTTTCGCGGAGTTATCTCTAAAAAATTCACGAGAGTATCGGTGCTGAAATCAGTTTAGTATCTACTGGGAATTCCCCGAAATACCAAGAAAGCTCAGATCCATTTGAATTAATTTGTTAAAACACATGAGTGTTTGAGTGCATCCGCAGCAGATAAGCGTGAAATGGCATGAAGTGAGACTTGGTAAAGGCCTGCAAATCTGCTCTTGTTACTGCTAGACTATTAAAGGTTAGTTCACAGCTATATGAATGAAGAATTATTTCCTAGATCTCTGTCGTAATTGTTGAGTACGTGGTAAAGAAATGTGTGATTCCATTTTTAATCATGAGAGCTTCATCATTATCTTGAACTTTTGTGTTCGCATTGATAGCAAAAGGAAAATTTTCATTTAAATTTTGAAACATAGTTTTTTAAAAAGAATATAAAATGAACAGTGTGCTGTTCTATGTTCGTTGAAGTTAAACTTATTAAGCTGTCAAAAGTTAGTTTGCTTGTACAGAATGCAAGAAAGTGAATGCACACTCCGGATAAGATTGCGTTATTTGAATTCGTGATTAGCTTTTAAATTGGAACAGTTACGGCATGGATATTATTATCGCTACTTCTGCGTGTCTCCTGTTTCAAATTCATTTCCTTATCTTATTACTGACTTTAGTTAGAGGTGGCAGGGGTACCAAGCCAAATATAAAATTAGATAAGCGGTTAGAAATATTTATTTTTCTTTATACTTCAAGAATTAGACTCATTTCCAGAGTTGATTGGACGTGCAGCGATGAACGCTGTAGTGGTCGTCGATATTTAACACATATGGAACTTAGTCATTCATTCGTACACTTGAAGAATTTATTCTTCGTTTAAGCTTAATTTTTTTTATCTCACCTTTAATAAATGCTGCATACTGATACGCTACTTTTAGGAGATAATTTTGAAAAAAGATTTATTATAAAATGCTGCTTGGTTATCATTATCGCCTTATCTTCACTGTGCTCTCTTGAAACCAGCAACGCTATGGACCTTAATTTGTATTCCTTTACCTCAATCTTAAGCTTAATTTACTTTGCTTCAGTGATCGCTAGAGCAGATTTAACCAAAATTAACCAGCTTTAAGCTTTGAACATCCTGCTGCCTATAACAAACGACCTCACTTTGGAGAAGAGGTGCAACAAACTTATCATTATGATCCCGTGCAAACAAAGCGGAGTCAGACGAGGCTAGGTCCCCGTACACTTGAAGAAACAACTCAAGTAATTAGCGAACTTTTAACCAACATCTTCGATCAATTACAATTGGAATAGTTCTTCATGACTGGAATCAAACGAATGACACTCTAATTTTCATAAAATGGAATAAACAAGTACGCAGTAATTTCGCCTTTTTCAGCTAGACATCGATAATCAGTAAAACGGCGGAAATATTGCTCCCATGCAGTTCGAATAACAAAGTATCGCCTAACCCAAAATTTGATTGCTGACACTTTTCGCGGGTTCCGGAAAACAACAAAGTTCTCTCACAAAACGACTTGACTTTTTAGAAGGAGTCAACTGAATCTTCGGCAATGTGAAAGCCATAGACCTCATACATATATCCGACTCGAAAAAACTCACCACGATAGGCTTGTGGCGAGAGTAGAAGCACATGGTTTTCAGTGGAACTACTTTCAACGGATACGAACCTGGCACACTGGTCCCTATCACGAGTAGGGATTCACGAGCAGTTGAATGACTGGACAGAGGTAATTCAAGGTTACCCAATGGATCGTTTCAGGTACACTATTTTTTATTATTTCTATCAGGAAACCTTGACGTCGGAATCACATTGTCAAATTTACGGGTTACACGAAACTTTGCCTCATGACGTTCACCAGGCGAGACAAAATTAACTATTCAAGCAACCAGAACAGCCATTTTTGACGGACCGAAACCTGGCAAATGAGCATTAACATCGAAAAATGCTCAGTGATGGACGTTGGAAGTCGACATGTCCTACCATGAATGATCTTCCAATTGAAGCGGAAGGCCGATGAACAGATCTCGGCATTACTATCATCAAAGATATCTAGTATGACAAACACACAGGAAAAACGGTAATAATACGAGCAAAGTTATTGCTTCCGTAGCAAGAAACTTTGAATTCAAGTCATGGCCTATATATATGACAATCGGCAGCCCCTTTATAATGCGCCTGTCCCACCACATCTAGAGTACGGAGAGTAACTCTGATCCCCGGCCTAAACTATCAGGCTACGAAAACGTCTCCAACTGACTTAACTAAATTCCCTTGAACAAAGAAGATTACAAAGTCAATTAATTGACACACTAAAATCTGATTGGCTTTAATGATGTTACTCCAGAAGGATACTTCGATACCGAGGAAAATATCTGAACGAGAAATATAAACACCCTAAATTTTAAGACATTCAACACCATAATTTCTCCATTTAATGTTGACAGAATATGGAATCAGCTCTCAGAAACCAGCTCTGCTAGCTTGCAGAATGAGTTCAAAAATGGTCTTCATCATTAATGGGTAGGCTCTCCCCCAGTATTCTAAAGTACGAGAGTTAACCCGATTTTCTGGTAAGGGAGTTAAAAAGGAGAAGACGATTTGCGTAATTCTATAGACTTTATAAAAGGCTGCGTTTCTTTAAGAGAAACATCTACAATTCCATTGGTAATACCTCATCAGGTAAAAGTGTCAGCTTGGCTTGAATAGAAGAGGTGATATTGGCTTTAATATATCTAAAAAAGCTTTGAAAGTTGCCAAATCATTATAATGTCCTACGTTTAGAGACATTGTGTGAACATTAGTGTATAGGTATATGTGTGTATAAATTGAAAACTATTGAGGTGTTTTTTACGCCTGTGCGAGATTAGTGACTGACGACACGGAACGAAATTCCCGCAGAATAGGCCACTTGTCTCGTTTTTGTTGTCATATTACATTCAGAAAGAAAACAATACCTGTACACTAAAGTCGTTTTCATCGTACCGAACTTGCTAGAGCACATTTTTTGTAAGAATTTTTGACCAAGTAATGCATTCAATTCTGAATTTTGGGAAGTCACTTTCTACTCGAAAAAACGGCTCCCGGTATTACTGCAGGCATGAATGTCACCCGTCGTTTCCACGTTTGAATCCTTCACTCCTGGAAGTGATGTGACGCTTTCTACCATCCCCGCTTGGGATTCACAATGAATTATCGTTCGTACACAAAACAGGTGAAAATCATTCAACCGTCTTAGCTCACTCTTCACTGCTAAATATTTCGTCGTCGTGAACATTGAACTCAACTTGTTGTAAGCAACGATCAACGATTTTAGAAATCATTTGGTGTAACTTACGAAAGTGTTCAAATTTTATGACTTTCAGAAAAGTTGATAAACTAAGTGAAATTTACTTTTAAAGAAAGGTGTTTTACTTAAATAATCTCACTTTGTTATAGTTCATATATAAATTTAGAATTTATATAGGCGCTATAATTAGCTAACTGGAAAACGAACCATTTTTAACTGAAGTTGATAACTGTTCATTATACTTTGAAGCTGATATCTTGTAGCAAGCAGACATAAAACCCAAGTTCATCAAATATTTTCTTTTAATTCGCGAGTGACGACAAAAAGCAATAAAATGTCTCGCTTTTGCAGCAGTTTTTAACGAAGTGTATAGGATATGAGACAGAAAAAGTTAACCAGGAATACTTCAACAACGTTCGATAATTCTTTCCTCAAATGCTTCGCTTCTTCAAATTACAAGTGCGCCTTATCAATGGGATATCAGAGAGCTACAGTAGAAAATTTCTCCTCGGAATATAATAAGCTCGCATTGCTCCATAGCCAGTAAAAATTGATTGCTGAAGCCAGTAAAATCTAGTGGGTTAGGCTTGTATCTTCTTATCAGGGACACGTCACGAAATTCAAAACTCTTTGTCCCTGCGACACCGCAGACTTGCGAGTTTCTTTTCTTCCTCTCGCTCTTCTTATCGCCGAACAACGGAAACATCATCAAACTAGAGGATATTTTCCCAAGAAATACCAATCCGTTTTCCGCCGCCGTCAACTCTCAACGAAAAGAACTTTTCAGCGTAGGAATACCATTAGCGACGCCGCTTCGCGTGCATGAGAGCTGTAACCTACTTAAGTTCACATTAGCGTTCGAGAATGACGTGTGAACTCGAGGACTCTTTCTCGTGGATTTCCTAACTGAGTGTTAGTCATACGGATCATGAGCCCACATATGTAAAGTCACGCACGTGTACAGTCAATTCGTAGGTGACATTCGCCTTAAGCCCTCACAGCAAGGTTTGGCGTGCTGGGACGCTCGCTAAACACATGCATCAGCTTTCGATGGGAAGTCCAAACGTTTAGTTAGTTCCCAACGTACATCACATCTATATTTGACCGTATTTTTCCTATGCATCAAACGCAGGTGGCAGTAATTTTTTAAAGGTTTAAAAGCTTGTAGAGCCATACAGATATGACTGAAGAAGTAGCTTTAATCAATTATTTAATTTACCCTGAAAATTTATCATTTTAGCGCAATTCACGTGGAGTTCGGCAATGTTGGCAGAGGGGCCTGAGACACGAAACGCATTGAAGAAAAAAATTCATTGTTTTGAAGCTTCACCTTGAGGCAGGTTGTACCTGTTGATATCAACTGAAAAATGATACGATAACGGAGGAAAACTGAGTGCACCCCTCTCGAACAAATGGCTCTTAGCTGAAGTCAGAGTCTCCCACATCTCCAGGCCTGCTCGTAAAAATCGTGACGTCACAGTCATGGTCTGATCTTTCCCGCCATTTCTGATAAATCAATTGGACCAAATTGAGTTAGCTCCAAGCTATTTTGAGTTAGGTCCAAGCTCTAAACTATCGAGTTGACTTTAAGCTATCAAATTGAGTTTGCTTCAAGCCCAAAGTCCAAGCTCAAAAAATCCTGAGAGATAGGCAGTGGTACTTTTTATTGGATATGTTAGCATGAAAGTTCTATTTGCCATAATAATTTCTGATCCTACAAAAAAGTCTAGTGGAACATTTTGGGTCCAGGAATAGCCCGTGCCTTTAGACTAGGGGATTGAAATTAGGAAATATTGTTTTCACCCAATTCCTTTCAGCAAGAGTAGCCTAGGCTTCTCATTTTATCGCCAGTACATTTGAGTTACATTGGGAAGGGCTTGTTCACACCATTTTATTTTTCTTCTCATTGATCTTACGAAACTGAAGGCTGTCAAAAATGGCCAGTTACAACGTAAGTTTAGAGCAGTTCTTTGATCCAACGGAAAAACACTCAAAATTTTACATTATTTGTGAAACCTGCTGGGACAACATTCCGTCGTACAAGCACTGTAGGGCTGCAACTGCGATCCTTTCCTTAAATGCGCTTATACTTCAAAAAGTACACAATAAATACGGTCAATATATAACAGGACTTTCTTATCTTAACATTCTTCGTTTGTAATGTCCGATCACTCACACACAATATCACAAAAGTTCGGGTAGAAATTAATCGGAGGTACTCTTTTACTTTTATTTGATTCTTTTGAAACTGGTGACATAGGTATGACCAGTAACGCTCTCACACAGGCACATGATGCTCAACAATTGAAGCTCTAAACATTTTCATTGGATGGGCCCCCAAATATATCATTAACGCGTGCTTCATATATCGAGTGATTCCTGATCACTTCAGTTGAAAAATATTGTAAACATTATATGTTATCTTTATTCGCCACTGCGGATACCGCTCGCATCCAACACTTGTGTTGGCTTATTCCATCGTCTCCGTTCGGGCCCACTCATTGAGCACCCGAGTTACGTGAGGTGAAGCGACTCCACAAAATTTTCCCTTCCATGAATCTCCTAAGAAAACACGACGTGGTCAAAAATTTTCGATCGTGACAAAAGTCTGAAGCAGTTCAACAGAGAAAAGGAACAACATTCGAAATTTGACATTATGGAAACTGGCTTCGTAAGAATTTCTTGCATCCAAACGCAGCTCAGCTCTTCAGAACAGAAGTAAATAAATCAGAAACACGCTATCTACGAGCACATAATCTATGCTATAAATCTACGTTACTTTACACACCATTTAAGCACTTTTGAAACACTCACAGACAATATCGGAGCAGTTCTAATGGAAACTATCCGAAGAAACGCACTGTATTCTATTCAAAGCTGTCGCCATTTACGAACCACATGTGACGTCATTACCAGGCTACCACGTCTAGAAGCAGGCCTGGAGATATATGAAGCAATGCTTATAAATGTACAGGAAAGTCATGTTCCTTTATCGAACAAAACTGTTTTTAATCTCGGGAGAGCAGCTACGAAAAAAAAATCTAGAGTGCTGTGACATTATTAAAAATCTCTATCAGCTTTCAATATTTCAGTTTGTTTTCTCGCTTCTTCAAAAATCGTTTTCGTCAAATGAATGAAGGTAACGCTCAAATGTGGATGTTAACGCACATTTACGCACATCCATATGCTTTGGCGCTTATTTATTAATGCAAATGCTTGCGTTTATTAATACTCGTGTGAGAACGTAGGCAGTTAACCAAAAAGCACATTTGGGTTTTGAAGGAAGTTTGAACTTGACAAAACTCGAGAAGGCATATCAGCCGTCCAAAACTTCATTTGAAACACATATGGTCCTAATGTGTACACAACATATATAAATTTATTTTCACTACGTCTGTTAATATCCTAATTTCTCTGATAAATTTTACTTTGATACCCATAACTTAGGCGCCGCCTTAGAATCCGGGCTTAACTTTGACCCCGAGCTTAACAGCTTAAATTGTTATTTACAAAGACCCATGACATCACAGATACGAACGCTTTCATTGGTTCGTCTTCTTCTAGATTTGAGATATTGGTTACTGCTACCTTTGCAAATTTAAAGTTAAATACAGTGTTCAATAATCCGGTTAAACAAAACTCTTCTTTTATCTGTGATACATTGTTCTGTATTGTACTGTATCTTGTGAATTGGAGTCGAAGTCAAAGAATATGTTGTTCACAGCAATTAGTATTTTATTATCCGTGGACGATCTTAAAGAGAATTAAATGCTTGGCTTGATTGAGGATTTTCATTGGCGTTAACTTCACAAAACTATTTCAAAGGGCAGCGTTCAGCTCAAATTTAATGTTCTGTGGCCGCGCCCATTATTAAAGCAGCTGTACGTTGCTCGCACGCCTGCTCCTCGCTCCCGACGCAACAGCTCCAACAAATTTGCTAATAGTTTAGTCTAGTTGTGAATCTAAGTGTTCTTGCTTTGATCCGTGAGAAGTTTGCTGGACACAGCCGGAAAATTCCAATACCCCTATGAGCGATGCATGGCGTTCTTCTCGGTGCCAAGCTCTTCGAAGAAACGTGGCGTTCAGGGCAACTTGTCATTCTGGTTCGATGAGTTGTATGTGGGATGCAATGACTCACGTACTCCTTGAGTAGACTTTATAGCAATTTATTTTGATTGTCAAAAATCTGTACCTCACTAAAACCCTGAAAGAATTCCGTTTAAACAATCAAAACGGGATCTAAGTGCAACCTACGCAGTTCGTTAGAAAAAAGAAATCACTGTCTGTATTTGTGCACATTATTAGTTGGTATATTATTACAGATTAAACTTTTCATTAGTAGATGTTTGCACAGGTGTGAAGATCATGTCGGCATTGTCTTACTGCTAATTAGGCTAACATGAAATACACAAAGAAATACTTGACAAATATGAGTACCCAATAAATTATGCAGTCGAACAGTATGTAAAATTCGTTCGCACGTCTTCCACGGTATGGGGAGAAAATGAATTAAATTTGTTTCGCTATTCTTCAGCCACATCATAAGTAGAATATTAACAAATAAAATCGCATTTTTTACCCGCTTTCCTAGTAATTGAAAGACTGATATTTCTACAATGAATTTTGAAAATCACTTCAGTTACTCTGGTCTCATTACGTCAGCGGTCTTTTTCATTTGAAGGCAGGGAAAAATCTCCCGACGCGTCGTCATCGAGGTAAGAAAAATAATTCTTCATTTTCATCTGAGCTTTCGTCAAAAGCCCCTCGTGTTTGTTTGCGAGTCAGCAGCCTTCATGGGCGCTAGTGAGAATAACTACCACCCAACACAGAAAAAATTCCTCTGACATATTTAATGCAGCCAAGTTAGTTATGTTAACTTTCAAAACTAAGCAGTTGAATAGTGATCGAATTGATACTGCTAGCTAAGCCATACTGATAACGCTTAGTGTTGGTTAATTTTGATTAGTACAAATGATAATCGTCAGAAGATTTTGTTATTAACGAGTTTACAAATTTAGGCATAGAACGACAGTGACGTCGACTTAGGCTTCAACATTAATCTATGTTTTTTAAAATACTGTTGACAACGTACCGTTGGCAATAAAAATGAAGTAGAATGTTGCCTTAGTCTGAAGAAAAATAGGGAAGCCTGTTAACTTTGGTCGCTTCTGATCGCAAAAATGTTCCTGCGCCTGTGATGAGGCCACCGCGAGCCAACATAGACACGTCATCAGAGCGCGGTCGTCACCGTCGTCACCACGACACAAGCGAAAAGATTTGGGCTCATGCTCCTAAAGACAAATCCAGGACAGGAGTTTCCAGATCGACTTTTCTCCTGCCCAAATCGAGAAATCTGATTCCTTGATGAGACTTTTCGTCGTATTTTATCTTATTGCCCGAAAAACAAATTTCAGTCTACTGGCCATGAGCAACGCAGGGCTGCTACCTTTCTCGGTAGCAGCGATACGAAAGTTTCGACTGTCGTTTCCAACCTTGCTTTATGTCACGGTACAGGAAACAAGGTAGGTTCAAACCAGTCTTTTTTCGTCGACTGTGTGGGTGTGCTGACGTCACAGCAACGAACCAATAGCAGCGCTCATATTGCTTCTAGTAGCACTGCTACCACGGTAAAGGAAACTAGGTAGGGTCAAATCAGTCTTTTTTTCGTCGACTGTGTGGGTTTGCTGACATCACGCCCACGAACCAATAGCAGCGCTCATATTGCTTTTGGCAGCACTGCTACTCCCAAATCCGTCTCCACTATTGGCCTGTTGACACTGCGTTTTGGTGACGTCATAAAGTTTGCTTGAAATAAAGCCATGCTATTGGCTACCCGAACAAGAAGAGGTGTAATTTCCCCCATAGAAATGACCCTACCTTGTTTCCTCTACCGTGACTGCTACTCCCAAATCTGGGTCCACTATTGGCCTAACGACACGGCGGTTTGGTGACGTCATAAATTTTGTTTGAAAAAAAGCGTTTCTATTGGCTAGCCGAAGAAGAGGAGGTGTATTTACTCCCATAAAAATGACCCTACCTTGTTTCCTTTCCCGTGCTGTATGAGTTGAAGCAATCCCTCCCTCATGCAGGTATGGGGGGACTTGATGAACAGTCTTCATGACTCTGAGCTGATTGCCACTGGCTGCTATGAGTTCAATCTCAGCATAATGAAGGCTTGATCACCACTCTTCGTATACTCTGCTCACATTCATTGTTCTCTAAGATTCTTTCTGCTGGCGCATGATACATAATTTAGTTAATACCTGTCGCGCAAAGAAGTAACTACGATGTATTTCACACCATAACGTAGTGACATTTGATTATTGCTTTATGATAAAAGTTTCAAAATTAATTTATAAGTTCATCAATATGGGGTCTAAAAATTACATAAAGGGCTACCGATAGATGCTAAATATCACATATTTTACTTATCACATTTTTTATATGAGCGGATAATTTTGCTTTCCAGACCCTATTTAACATTTTGACCCTTCTTCATGAGTGCACCATTCGCCTAAGTTATAACAGTACCCTACAAGTAAAAGAAAACAATTTTTAAATTGAACAAAAACATAATTTTCCAAAATGTAAATATATTATGAACCTTTGAAATTCTGCGTTAAATATCCTCGCAGCATTTAAAAAGAAATGACTAAATATTCTTATCTATTTGAGAAATTTTGAAAACTTTAATATTCTTAATGCACGACTCATTAATAGCTATTTCCTCTTTTTGAACGTGGCTATTATAGGTGGTACATAATGAAATCTTCGAAATATTTTATGAATTTCTGTCGGTCCCAGGGCGATGAATGGGAAATGTAAATCTTCTTGCCTGCCATGAAGCGTACTCATAAGTTGTTCAAAATTGAATTGTACATTTACGTTGGTACAGTCAAGATTAAATTAACAAAATTTTTTAAACATGAACGCATATAAGCAAAATTTTAAAACCATAAAGACATAGCGCATAGCCATCACTAACGCGTTAAGCTGAACTCGGAAGGCACCCTGAGCAGCCGCCCGGCCATCATCAATCAACCTCAACAGGTTCAACACACAGACTCATGTTCACTGCCGATTTGGAGCAATTAGAAGCTTCGATCAGTCATTTCATGGAAATGATATTTTCTCTTTCCTTTTGTAATGCAGTCCTTTATCTTCAGACTCAGACAAGAACAATGGAAATCAATTCAATCGGTTGGAAACAACTTTCCTTTGATGGCAGAAATGCATCGAGCCCTTATTACGTGTCAGCAGTACAGCGGAAGCTAGAGAATTAAGAAACTAAACATGTACTCATCCTCTGACAACTACTTATTTCTTTACTCATTTTTATTCTCAGGTGCAAGTAAATTTTTTTATAACCTTTAATTTTCATAAATTCAATGTTCTTTTATTTTATTTAGCTCATTAGACTTGTATCTATGTCAATAAACACCTATATCAATAAAAAGGACATGAGTACCCGGCAGTCAAAGAGTGATGACATTTTTTTGTGACACCCTGGATGGATGAATATTTCCCCTTCCTTTAAACAAGATCAAATTCTGGAAATGCTACTGGTTTTAACATTCCAATTTGAAATTTTTTCAATTCCTTCTGCATTGCATTTATTACTTTAGGACTTCTTTTCAAATCCACACTCAGAAATCTCGTGTATTTCAATTAGATTTTGGAAGCCATGAGAAGAGCTCGTAACACACGCGCTTACACATGTGCTCGCATCGCTCGTTAGGTAGCTGCAACAGCTAGTCTGTGAGCTCCTACGTACATACCTACTTAGCTCAATAGTTCATATTTCTGCTCACTACGGAGCAAATGTCATCGATGATTTTAAACTGAAGTTGAGTGCAATCCGTAGTTGTAAGCAATTGACTTAATTTTTACAGGATGTTGAACATAGGTTAGTTCTTGAGAAAGAATAATTGGGATCATAATATTTATGAATGGTTAAGTGCATGTACTCGTATATGTACATGCATACCCCATTTGTACATCCATACACTTCATGGACACTTATGCCAAACTTTTAGTACAATAGATGAAAATGAAATAAAATTTGCGGCATCAATTTTTCTTTAACCCTTTGTGTACTAAAGGTCAAATAGTTTTGGAAAAAGTTTTCCCCGACAAAAGTCTTCAATGCTCCAAAATACCTGCAAATTACCCTTGCATGTAGCTTGGGTCTTTTCCGCTTAAGCAAGCGCGTACTTCTTCATTTTTAATTTAAAACATTAGGAATCTATAATACTCTCTCCATGCGAGAAAAAATTTCAATACTGAAAATTAAGTTCTTTAATTTTAGGCAAAATATTTAGTAAGTTTTTGCCCAAACTGATCGGCAAACGAACGACGGTATGAAAAACTTGCTCACGTTAAAAGAAAAAAGTTAGTAAATGTGTTGCACGCACCCTATGGGCTAAACTTAGCGGAAGTCAATAGTTATTTGAACGTACAAGGCTTCTTGGATACCTAAAAAAATATTGTCATGAATGCTTACGGTAACCCTAATTTTACCAGTTATTTAAAAACATTCCTGTAAAAATGAAATTACTTTAAAATTCGGTTAGTTTCTCTAAACTGGAAGCACTAGCCATTTTGACACTTGAGTTACAGAATGGGTTAAACTGATCACACACTTTTCATGGGATCCAGACGCTAATCTTTTCTAGCTGACACCAAAAAATTTAAATTCAACCCTACCTCTGTAGAAATTCGTGCCATCGACACAATAGTGATGGCCATGATGCGTCAGGACTCGATTGATGTTGTGATGTCATGTTGCTCGTGATAATTTACTCAGTTCCACTCTCATTACACCGGCATCCAACTTGTCTGACAACCCAGAAGAAGCAAGACAGTGCCGGTCATGGCGCTCAGTCTTTTTAGAGTTTAAATATTTTGAATGAACTCGTTTCCGTCTTGAAGGCGTACAGCCACCTCAAAGCATCGCAAAGTAATCGTGACGTCAAGTCATTACGATTTTCTTCAAAATTGCGATACAAACTAACAAGTCTCCTCAAAATTAAACATTCAATTTTTTTATTGCAGACTTCCACGTGCAAAATTGTGCTCCATGGCTATCACGTCAGTGGTCTAAATTTCAGTTTTATGGAGGAAGTTTTCGCTCAATATTAAATTGTGCAGCCTAGCAGGTCGGCTGCAGCAGGAACCTGGCGAGAGCAGGGCAGCGGCGCCACAGGTAAACTAGCATGTGAGCGACACGAACGAGGCGCTCATATTTGATCTCCGCTCTGAAATTCTTTCCCTGCAAATAAATAAGCTTAGATAGCTATAAGCGATTGGCACTGAATTCATTCGCAAACTATTTCACAGAGAGGAAATGACAAATTCTAAAAATGCGGTTGGCACAAAATTAAATGAACAACCAGGAAAAAGTTTATTGTACTTTTGAAAAAGCACCATTCTTCATACTCATATCATTTACCCTTACTCGATTGACGATGTGCTATTTCTTCCGGTTATAATAAATTCTTTCGGGAAATTCTCAAAACTGCTCAAACCATTCATCACCACAGTTCACTGTGTCGTCTCTTAAATTTTAATTTCTTCTGTTTTAAAAGAAGCTATCTTTCTAGGGATGCATAAATTTTGTGTCGTGAGCGTAGGAACTCAATTTTTTACATGACATGAAAGGCGTCAAGCGCACGTTGCCCCCAACGAATATTCGACTTGAATTTCATGTAATGCTATCACGAAACAATATTTGACGCTACGTAATTCATGGTGTTTAGAAATTGCTTTGGACGAAGTTTTTTTAAATGGAGGTTTTATCTTCTTCGATCACATTTGAATTCAATTTTTGAATTCGACTAATGATACTGACACGAAATTGATATTGAAAGGAAATGGGTATAAGAATTTTAAAAAATTGTCGTTTGGAAAACATAGTTTTACTTTTTTCTTTCTAGCCTTCTAACTACTCACATTCTAACTGTAAATAATATATAAAAGTTTCAGTTATACGATGCATGCTTTTCATATAATCCCAACACACGTGATCAAACAGATTCCAACTGATATTCATGGTAAAATTTTATTCACTGAATGATTTTGTGAAATACTATCTCTGCTTTCTTGCATGGAGAGTCATTTATTTGAAAGGTGTTCTTATTATTGCCGTTACGTCGCTCTGACCTTTATGTCAATCAATCTCATCATAGATAATGTAATTGGTGGAAAGTCGAACGTAGGCTTCTTACTACACCCATGGAAGTATGTCTTAAAGTGGCTAACGTAACCCAAGAGCATACTTTCCCACAGCCTTTGACGGAATTCCCAACAGAAGGCTTATGGCCAATGTGGATGCTCATGGTGTTAAGAGGAACTGCTCTGGATAGGTAGAAAACTGGCTCACTGGTCGCACTCGAGTAAGAATGATTCCCGAGCAATTTTGAGACTGGACACAATTGGAGTTAGTCCTTAAATGAAATGTTCTAGGTTTGCTATTCTTATCATCTATATCAGCGAGTTTTTCTTCAGAATCATCAGCAACGTCGACAAATTTACGGACGTCACGAGACTTTGCCCAATGCGTTCACTGAGCGAGACAAAATTTCTGTTCAAACAAACCCAAACCATTATCTCCAACTGACCGGAACGTGACAAATGAGCATGAACACCAAAAGCGCTCTGTTATTCACATTGAAAGTGATAATCAGCACTGACTACATGCTATGAAATATACTCTAATTGAAACAGTTGACCCACAAAGACATTATGACATCACTATCACTTAACATCTAAAAAATGACAAACAAGCAGCAAAAAGCTTCTTTAATGGGAACTGAACATTTTCCACTTCATGGCATGAAACTGTGACAACAAGTCCAATGACGTTATATAACCTCTCAGTAAGACACTAATCCAACCACTTCCAGAATACGCAATGCACTCACCCAACGACAAAATAGCAACAAAATGGAAAGAATTTAGTGCAAAGCAACGAACATGATCCCACAACCCTCCAACCTCAATTACGAGCAAAGTCTTCAACTGACTAAAATCTTTTCACTTAAATAAAAAAGACAGCGAGGTATGATAGAGACTTACAAGGATCTTGTTAGCTTTAATGATCTTACCTAAGAAGGGCCTTTCGACGCGAACAAATTCCTCATCAAAAACAACCACCAGAAATTAATAATCTAAAGATTCGCTACAGAATGTCCCCTAAATTTTTTCGATTTAAAATTATACTAGTCTGGAACCAGGTGTCAGAGAATGTTGTCTCTGTTGACAAGGTGAATGCGTTCAAAAATCGTCTTGACCCTTATTGGGCCGGCAATCCGTCATTATTCTTAAGTACGAGGGTCAACTGTAATTCTACGGAGATTCGAATTTTGAACGAGTTAGCCGAACGGCTAACTCATTCAAAACTACCGTATTTCACAAATTAACGAACACTGGCTTAGGAATGAAATATTATATTGCAATTAATTTTAACTTCAAGTGCAATCTTATTTCTTACCTTGTAGATAGAGCCTTTAAAATTTGTTCGACGTATGACTCTTTTTTAACACAGCTAGAATTTTTACGTTCATATTTTTGCAAAAATTCATTTCCCCCTTTTTTAATTGAAAAAAATTTTTCGTAGGACAATTGCCTCTCACCGTGTGCGAAGGATGGCTTATTTTGATGTGCCGAAGAAAATTCTGTACGTGTCTTCACCATATATGTCCATGTTTACCAATCGCTATGTAAAGAACGAAATAAAAACACTTATCACTAAATATTACCCACAAATAAATACTAGATTAATTT
Source organism: Platorchestia sp. MABIK (assembly GCA_014220935.1). Taxonomy (NCBI): domain Eukaryota; kingdom Metazoa; phylum Arthropoda; class Malacostraca; order Amphipoda; family Talitridae; genus Platorchestia; species Platorchestia sp. MABIK. Next base: position 50,163 of record JACJUY010001987.1, read on the forward strand.
TTCGCAATGGGTTCAGTGTTGGCAGTTTTTCCGATTTGCTGATAAGATGCTTGAGTTCCTGCAAAGTTGCGTCGTCTATAAATATAAGTGTGGCCAGTGTAATGCTACATGTTGTGGGGAGACGACTCGCCACTTGGTGACGCGCATAGCAGAGCATAGAGGGGTGTCAGTACGTACTGGGAGAGCTACCGCCAACACTTTGCACAGCAGTATAAGAGACCACTCGCATGCAGCTGACCACCCAATCACTGCAAATTGTATCGAAATTATAGGCCATAGCAATAAACTAGATATTCGTTTGTTAGAAAGTATACTCATTCACCATACTAGGCATACGTTAAATGAAACAGATTCGTCTGCAACTCTGTATATTTTAAATTAGGACTCCCATTTAATCTTGTATTACTTTTTCAGTGTTTATATACCCTGCTGCTATAATTTGTGAATGTTTATTGTTGTTCCAGATACTGAAGTATAGTTTTTACTCGAAAGCTCTATTTTTATAAAGAAGACTTCATGAATGATGTTTTTACCCTCCTTGATTATTCTGTTTTTATGAGGAATATGTTGATGATTTTGCGGAAAAATTGATGACTGTAAAGGTTTTTTTTGTGCGTATACGTGATTGGTCTTTGAAAGCACTTTACTTGGACACACCTGCAGAATGGCCACTTATCTAATTTTTGTTGCAATATTGTATTCTATTCTGAACTACACTCTCGATGAAAGTTTTTCTCTAGATCTTCGGAGCTGATGCATGTGTATGTTGGCTTCAAATATTTTATTAACATTTTATACTTTATTTGATTATTTCGTTTTTAGCGTAATTGTGGCAACAACTTCAGGTCATGCCGCCAAACAGCAAGAAGTGCGATAGCAATAAAGGATCTGAACTCGTATACCAGACGCAAACGAATTCTTATTTCTTCAAATTGTTGAAGAGTTTCTAAGCAGCGACTGGTGCCTTCGATGTCGAAAAACCGGACTGAACTGAACTGCTCTCATTTCTATGTAGTTATATACCCATACTTGAAATTCATCAAGATCATTTTCTTCTGTGCAACAGCTTAGTTTCACTCAGGAAAACTTTGCCGCAAATGTGGGCTATAAAAATTCACGTAGCAAACATTCGATTAACATCGCGCACACTCAACGATAACTGAAGTGAAATGGTACATAAAAAACTATTTTTCAACACAGTGAATTATAGTAGCTGTTTTTCAATCAGTTACTGTGATGATCCGTATTAACTGGAGTCCAACAACGAGTTCTTTGTTTCTCATTTTATATTCTAATTTCCTGTTTCAAAATGAACGAGACGGAAATATTTCATGAAAAAAGAACAGGAAATTTTTTATTTTCTCGTTGAATCTCATCTGACGTCTAACTGAATGTCCCGTCCACGACCAGAGTACGCTCAATAAATTATTATCGTAGTGAACTGTGGTAGGGAGATGGGAGTTATTTTGTAATTCCAAATTTAATTCAATCTATCATCTCCTATATACCCCATCCATTCATACGTGACATCCATTTGAATATTCAAGAGCACAGCTCTGGTCTTGTTTGAAAAATAGAAGCTACGGGACCATCATCATAAACTGCACTTCTATGCAGATGGCTGTCGCGGCTGTCAGTAGTGTATCAGATTTTAAGTTCACAGAATACGCTGTGATGAAAAAGTTCTCTCCCTTGTTTCTCGCGCTTCGATCCCCATGCTAAAGAGCATTTGAGCCTCGTGCCATTTGTAATCAAAACCGGCAAACAAGAGCTAGAGAATTTCCTAATTCTCACATCATTCCCTATCACTTTGTTTTGAGGGGCCTAGTACACTCTGTTAAGTTTTAATGCTAAACATAAGTATAGAAAATTTTCACGGCGTTGTATATTATTGCTGATACGCCTGCAATCTGATGAATTTAAACTCACGTCCTAGTAGAAATGATCAAGTGAAACTTTACACACTATCAAATCAGAGAAATGACTACTATGTTATTATACATCAAAATAAAACAATGAGCCGCTGAGGAATCCAGCTGTAAGTTTTGCTTGCCTTTAAATGCTAGAGAGTCCATTTTGCGAGCTTGTTTTTGTGTGAAATATGATGATGCAGTATATTCTACATCAAAATTTAATTATTCTCCGTGAGAAGTTTATTTTTTAAAATACCATGAACTAGCAAAGTTCAATAGTTAAGGACGGCAAATGGTCATAAAACTTCCTGCAGAACTGCCCTGTCAGCAGCGTGGTAAGAATACTCGACGGTGGCGGATGCAGCACGTCATTCAAAAAAAGTGGTCGAGCCACACAACTTTTTCTTCGCCCATTTGGATCCGCTATAGAGAGAACCTCGGAAACCGTCAAATTTGAAATTTTTCTTCCCCTCAAACTAGAAGTGAAAAAAGATAACACAGCAAGTATGAAATTCTCGCAAACATTTTCTTTAAAACAAAATACAAATAGATATATGTTCATGACAAAACTAGATACAAATCTAAAAAAACAATGAATTAGCCAGTGTGTTCCGAAATTTGGTAATGAGCAAATATTTTTATATTTCTATGCACACATAAGGAATTAACTCTATATTCCTAGTAGCTGAATAATAATCCACGATTGAGGTCGCTTTAAAATCCCGTTCGTTTGTACTCAAGGTTAATCCTAAATAGTGGTGAGCGGCAATTTTTAATAATTGAAATACACCGGCTCTAGAACGGGAATATCCATTACTGGAGTAACTAACCATCGTTTCTGAAAACTGCGAGTTTGTGTGTTATAAGCGGCATTTAGTGGACTTGAGTGTTACCGCAAGACCGCTTCATACGCAAGTTTACAGCTTTGAATAATGGGAATTAGCCCTCACAACTACATGCATACAAATGCGTTTTGCGCTCTTTGAATTCAAAGCTTTATTTCCAATATGAGGAAATAATTTCTGGTCTCCTTGCTTTTCCCTGTAAAGTGTTATGTTTTCCTTTATCTGAGTCGGTGAAGAGCTCAAACTTGGTATTATATTACCTGAATAATAATGTTCATTAATTTCCCTTTAGTTTTTGAATAAGAGAATTTTAGCACGAGGACAATAAATCTTAAACAATTTGATCTGCCTTAGCAAAAAATTGATATTTTTAAATTAGGTGCATTTCATCTTCATACTGGTGTATTGTTCAAGATTGGAAACCACCGACAACCTTCTAATATTTCTCGAACAAACGTGTATTTAAATCCCCATGGTGCTGTTAAAAGCCGGAAAAACACGTTATTCGACACCAACCTGCATCGATAAATGCAGCGGTGGACCGTACGGTGATATGTGGCCGTCAATGAGGAGAATTTGAGTAAAACATTTACTCGTTCCCTGAAAAACAAAGAAATGTTGCAGACAAAACTAACATCTGCTATTGTTCTACACTATAGGAATACATTTAAATTTTTAATGAAAATTTTGCTCCAATGTACCAACACTGTTTGAAAAATTTGTCAGCCGCCCTCTGAGTTTGAACTTAAAAAGGAATTGCCCATCCTCCACTCGGAGGCTGCCGTCCCTGCCAGAGCAGACGTGGGTCCTCACGCTGTTCCAGGAGTCTGTGCCCCTCTGGGTGGTCCGTCCTGCGCTGTACCCGTTCATTAACAAACACCGGAGAAAATATAGGCTGCCAGTGGAAAGGAATGGTGACGTGAATCTGAATTTAATTTAGCCAGCATTTCTTCACAAAAGTTGAAAGACTTGCTGCGTTAATGAAATTGTGAAGAATTTAAAGGTTTAATCTCTGGTACAATATCATCGGTGTCTTTTTAAAGTTGTAGCAGTTTTTTTAAACCCATAGTTCCTAATTTCTTAATGCAGTTATTACAGACAAAGTTTCTTTCAATTTTTTAAACAGAAGCGAATTTTCAAATCTATCCATATGCATACTTATAGAAGCCTGATAATCTGGTAATCTTGTCTGAATACTTGCTTAATGGTCACCGACAACGCTTCGCTTCCAGTAATAACACATATAACAAAATTTCCCTGCTTTTAGAAAAAGGGCAAAATTTAACTTTCTCACACGTTGTGTTGCAAACACGATTTGTCGCAAATATTCATTTCCGGAAGATTATTCCTCAAAAATAAGTGAATTAGGGACCAGGAAAACAATGCAACGACTTTCAGAATCAATGGAAAAAACTGCTGACGGTACAGAAAAATTCAACTTATCAAAAATGTTATCACCAAAGTCGATGCATTTGATCCCTTCATTGTATGAATTATTTTTAGAAATAATTGATGTCATTAATTCAATTAGTCTGTGATGGCGTCCAAACTGAACTCTGCCGCTTGAGGGGTGTATCGAACAGGTATCATACGTGTTCGTTTTATGTTTAGTGTGTCTCATTAGCGGTACAAACCGTATAAATGTACTTGTCTCAATTAATTATTTCTATACGCAGCGAAATTCTGTTTGTGTCGTATTCGACACACCACGCAGTGAAGGGTTAAAGTCTCAAATCAGCAAGGTAATGTTCAATACTTTGGGTCTATAGTACATTGAATGCAGTTTTATTGTACGAGATATTCAGATTTTTATCACCAATATCAATGCAGTTTTGAACGTCAGACATTTGAATCATGTCCAGTAGAACACAGATTTTTCGAATAATTGCTGCTTCAAGATCTCCAATTTTTGACCTGAAAACATGTCGAAGTATGACGTGGAACATATCGCGTAGGAATCCGAGAGAACGTCTGGCAGCATGCGATGTTGCACTATCTTGTCGGACCATAGATCGTCTAGTTCATGTTCGGTAATAAATTTAACAACTTTATGATAGAGAAACCTCTTAGGGAGCATTTTAAGGTAAAAATCAGAGACAATCCACAGAGATGTGTTCTTATTCGAAAAAACATGGATTTCAGATGACGAAATTTGTCATGTCACATCAAATAGCAAAGTTAACAGAATACAGTGGTTGTTGGCAAAATTGACATGGGTTTCCGTCAAACCAGCACCGAAAAATTTGTTACTCAACTTCCCGATGAATGGAATGCGCTCCGTCACTGCAGGTCTAAACAGCGCTTGATGGAATGCTTTAGAATCTAAATATTGATCCAAACCAAAGATGTGTGTGTTTCATAAGCCCTCTCACCTAATGCCAGCGCTTGACAATTAAGTTTAGTATACTTTAGAGTATCATAAAGTTTTTCTTGTATGGTCACTTATTTCATTCAGCATCAAGCACTAACACCTCCCTTTTGCAGAACTATAATCTGACCCAACGGGTCACGAGGAGTAGAGCATAGAGCAATTTTCAAACAGTGTAAATAAGATAAAGCCCGTCAAGTTTGGATAACAGAAGCAATTCGAAATTATATTTATGTGAAGATATCCGTAATAAAACCGTGTTGTGTTAAATGACGCATGCTTTAACTAGAACCAAACAAGCTGCGTCCGGTGACGCACCTCTTAATTCTTTTCCTTCTGAGGGTTTCACGCTTAGTGTTCGTTATGTGAATCCATTACATGATGCGGACTTAAATTAAACAATAGACAATTTTTAATCCTTTGAATTTATTTTAAGATTTGTCGGCAAGATAATTTAAATCTACGTAGTTTTGGCTTGAGCCTATTGCACGCCTGCGATATTGGTAAAATCAGCGCGTTTCCCGATTTCGGACAGTTTCGAGGGCAGTTGAATGTAAAAATTTCGAGTGTGACTGTCTAAGAAGACAGATGATTAACGAAATAATGGCTGAAGATTAATAGCTAACCCAAATAATGAATGCCTAAGGGGCAACATAGATCCTTTCGAATGATATTAGCCAAAGGTGAATGATTTTAAATTCAGAAATTTGACGACTCTTTAAATAAAGGATATTTTTATACAGGATAAATCATGTTTTTATTCCAATCAAGCGTGATACGTATCATCTTATACATTGGTGCAATAAAGTACAATGAATTAAAATAACATTATTATTCTTTACTTCTCACCGAACTTGTATTTATAGAGAAGACAAAAGAAACATTAGCCCTGTTAGTAATATTGCCTTGAAATAAAAATGCTCTCATGACAAAATGTAAAACACATCAAACATTCTCGCGCACATCTACACAGGAAAAAAATTTTGCAAATTTTCTTGGAACAAAACTCCTTACAACTTATAAGAGAATTCAAAACCTGAAATCCTGAAACGACTGCATTGGATTGTTATATGAAGTCGGTATGTTGTAGAATTTTGTTCATGATGCTTTTCAAATTTATTTGTAAAAACTACCCGATGACTAGGCAATTTAGCTATTCTTTGTCGAGCATCACACTTATTCGAGAACGGAAAACCTGTACTGGGAGCTCCAGCAAAATCCAGTCTCACAACTCAGGCAACTGGGAGCGAAAAGTTTCAAGGCTAAAAGTGCGCGAATAAAAATAGCTAGTCCTTGTCCAGCGAGGTGGTTTTCGAGCACAAAGTCGATGGCGACTGCAAATATTACACCTTGGTTGGAACTAGCGGCAACAACTGCCAGCTCGATCCATGAGCAAAAAATGTCCATCTACAACAATTTCTCTTAAAATTCCTGGGTATCTACCAGTAGTGAAGAGTACAAAAACTCGCACTCGGACTCGCATCGGTTCCCTAAGGTTGCCTGATAATCACCCTGTTTTTTCCAATACTTTTTCTCATCCAGTGAGATACATTGCTCTCAAATCACAAAATATGAGCTTTGAAGGTGGCTTGTTAGAATGATTTAGCTTTATTGAAAATGAGAATCACGAGTTGTTTGGAAACTTCTGTAGTATTATAAAATCACTGTTTGCAAAATGTAGCCCAAGTTAATTATTTTCTTCTTTATTCTCTTTACTTCCAAAATGCTCAACGATTTGTTCTGAAGACTGTTCTCATCATTTTATTTTCGTACCTCTGATAACGAAAATCGATAGAAATTTTTAAATATTATGCACAAAATATGCCCATACATCCGAAAGTGTGATTCATTTAGTGAAAGTTTCCTTCAATTAAATAATATTTACAAGAATGAACTATTGAAACGATGTGTGTTTAGAAATGGAAAAACTTAAACTATTCTTTGCTTTGTAACTCAGATCTATATGTTAGTAACTTAGTTTGACCCTTTTGTTAATGCTTTTATCTTAACTCGTGTTTCTTAGAGTTGTTTACTGCACAAAGTGAGAATGTAAAGCGCTGCCTGGCAAGATTGATGACTGCTGTCTATGGTCTGGCTCATATTCATTGGTTTATCTGGGTGGCTTGTTCCTATAAATATTCTTTATATTGTTATTGTTATTTTTACCGCCTTCAGAGTCGGTTCATTTACTAGTATAGTGCTAAGAAGTCTATAGATATTCCGACGGAAATCATATGTCAAGTTAGTCTAAAACATTGAATTTTGATATGATCATTCCCTCAAACGATGACCTCAACAAAAAGTTACGGAGAAAAATTTCTAAGCATTTAATGAGAACGCTTCAACCAAAAGTTTAGTCAGAAAAAAGTGAGGAAATAATAAAAAAGGAAATTGAAGTTTTCACTGAACCGATCTATTAAACGCTTAGAAAATGTTCTCTTCATAATTTCTCCATAACTCCACATTTTTCTTCATCATTCCACAAATTTTTTCTCCATAAACTAGAAGGTAGACATGATAAGATTGTGCACAATTTCCTTCAGTGACGTAGGTTCTGTGTGTCGTTGAGAGATGGCTTCAACGCTAGTAAAAGACACAAAGAAAATAAACCGATGTTTTCATGCGGATTAAAAAATATTTAACAGGTCTTAAAAAGTGTTTTATATTGCACGTACATTGAGCCGTTACTACATCATGGAAAAGTTTGAACCAGAGTTGCATTAATTCAGAAGGAAATAAGTAAACCACGAGCAATACGCAAGAGTCGCACCACGAACGGACAGCGCCAGCAACTGAATTTCTCTCATTTTTTCCGTTGAAGAGATATTTCCATCAATGCTTCTTTATTTCTTTTACCGCTTTTATATCCTTTTCGATCCTGATGGGATTTACATGTACTAAATCAATCGGTGGGTGTTTCCACAGCAGGGAAAGAAAAGTAATTTTAAAATAATTTGAGTTCCGGAGTAAGTAAGATACTGGGATAAATTGCAAAGTTCAAGGCACTGGGCAGTCTCCAGGAAACTTCTTCGTGTAATACGACAATTAGTTGATAGGATTTTTTTTTCAAAATCCCGTCAACTACCTACCTCAAAATTCATGGCGCATATTTTACATTTTACTCCCACCAAAGCCCACTGACACTTTCCTATTTTTACCGCATTCGTTTAACGATTCGTCAAGGTTACAACTAGACTCATACAATGTAATTTAAGAAACTAGTTTCTTGGCGTGAGCAAGTTTTTTCTACTTCTTCAACCCTCTCTCGAAACCGTCTAATTTCTCAATTGTAAATGAACATGCATCAGCAGAAAATGATCGCCGTTACAGGAATTACGAATGCGTTTTGAAATTTTTGGGTGCTGATAACTTATTTCTTCAAGCATTGTGAAAACTCTCCTCGAGAACGAGTCAATTTTAACGAATAAATCAGTGTGAATTTGTAGTAGCAAGCTATAGAATGAAAGTGAAAGGACGTACAACGATTATTTCAATTTCCCGAGTGACTGAGGTAGAAAGTCTAAACCTCAGACTTGATGAGGCTTTTTTGTGTTACGAGAGGATATTGCATGCGGTAAAATTCGAGCGCCAACCTGTGAAGATGCCGAAGGATAGAAAACTTTTTTTCTCCGTCAAAAAACGTCTGTGAACATCTTGTTATTTAATTGCACATGGTATTCAAAAGAACATAAATGCTTTTGGGAGCGGCAAAGTAAAAAATATTCGGTCTTTGCGGTAATACTTGGATTCTTTCGGCATCGCACGGTGGCGTTATGTCACACACCTCCAGCATGCAGCGTGTCACCAAAACAGAAATGGTATAGGCTGACGTTTACGGTGTCCGACGCACCTGAGAGCGATCAATACATGCACAGCAAATATTAGAAAGGTGCCTTTCTGACGTACTTGTTATTACGAATCGAACTTTCTTGAACCTGCTGTAAAGATTGTGCAAAACAAGACTGTTTGCATTGAGCAAGACGAATAGATAGGGAGAGCAGAGGCAGCATGTGAGAGCGATTTTATAAGTATGAGCATAACCTGCCGTGGCGTTACATGGTCTTTTTCGAATGCAATGCGGGCTATATTGTTAATTTTTTTGTAGATGTCACTCTCAAAGGGTTCATGGATTAATTTTTGCTCATAATTTTTTTCATTTTCGATTTCCTCATGTCGTAGAGTTGTCGTAGCCATTCATAAATAAGAAAATACGAGGTAACTTTTTGAAGCCTATTCGGTTTAGACATACATGAGTTGTCTTCAGCTAATTTCACTGGAATGTTAAAATCATTCGCTACCATTGAGTTCCCAGCAAAAAATTAGCCCTGCCATTAAGGAGTAACGTTGTCAACAGCGCTAACCAGCGCAGCTGTTTGGTCAGGAATCATTGAAGAAAGATATTTTTGCGATTCAGCTTGCCGTAACTGCCACGTGGATGTGCCTACAGAAGCTGTCATGAGGATATTTTACCGTTTTTAGAGAGTTGTCGTAGCCATTTTCTTTCGTAAGAAATACTTCGGTGGAATGTGATCCCTACACTTTTTATAAACCGAATAAAGAATTTCATAAATTCCAGTTTTTCCAACAGATCCTTGGGACTCAGCCATCCTGCGAATACTTTCCTCATAGGAAATAAAATCTGAAAAATATTGACATAATTGCACTTTCATTACTAAGAAGAGTTACCATCCCTGCAAGGTAAATCATGATTTAGGTGATTAGACAAATCATCAACGGTGCTTGCGTAGAGAGCGCAGCTCACATAATTATGATAATTTTCAAACTGACACTGATTTATTGCTACCGCTCTAGATGACTTCTTTGATTATGCAATTTAAATTCAAGCTCGAATTGATTAACTGTTTTTTGACATGGAAATGAAGAATTAGTTTCAATTGTATTTTAATTGAGAGTTTGCTTACTTGATTTGTATAAAATAAACATAAACCGTTTTTAATCGCATTCATTGTAGGATAGTGCAACCTCAATTCAAGTAACTGATTATTTCACGAAGGATCATGTCCAAGGCGTGCTTTTCAATATCGTTCATTTTTCGACACATGAGAGCTGAGGCTTCAGCCTCTAAGCTTCCAGTTTGTGACCTGTAACGTCGCAGCTAACTTGAGGTTTCTTGCCGTGAATTATCTTAGACATACGTTCCGTCTTTAGTTGCCTTCGATCACATTCATGTGTTCGAAATCACTAGGAAATTATGTAAGATGTCAGAAAAGTATAATCACTTACCGCAGAGAGCGCTATGAGACAACGTTGTGCCTGAGGCGTTCTTTAAAGGAGCTTATGTTCTTTAAAGGACTCAGTTTGAGACCTTCGGCCTCAGCGGTGACCACGCTCTGTAAGTGCAGGTCTCAAGGTGGAGGTCTGGGGTGGTGAGGGGGAGAGGGAGCGGTTCATTCAGCATCAATTACTACGATTCTGTCCGAAAATCTAACCTTTGTCTGTCTTGTTTTCCCAAAAGCTCACCGCAGTTCTTCATTTTGCCCAACAACCTACATAATTCTAGATAACCACCACCGACTTACAGCATCGCAAAGCATAAAATAGGATTTTGGAAACAGATAACAGTTGTAAACAGAAAAATCGATAACAAAAATAGTTTGTCTAAGATATTTCATGAATTCATGAAATTTTCTCTGTTGGGTCTAGGAGAAAAATTCTAAGCACAAGGCCCCACTCTCCCCAGGTGTCTGAAATGGGTACCGGTCTTGACCGGGGGAAAGCGTCATGGCGTCCTGGTGTTAGTTATAAGGCATTTGAAAAACCAATGTAAAAGGTGATATGTATCATGCTTCAATTGGAAATAAAGCATCCGTAGATGCCGATGTTTGTTTTGTTTGTTCACGAACTCCACGCGTAATTGCGCCATTTCACGTAGCTCCTCGCAGAGGTTTATCCTGACCAGCAGCACGCAGGCATACTATAACACTGAAATAATAATTTGTTAGTTTAGGTTTGATCCAGTATGATTGTTAAAGCATATTACTGTTGTGGAATTTGCTGAAAATCAGTATTATACTATTATAATGATATACTATTTGATTATACTATTACCAGTGTTTGCGCCATCAAAAATAACTTTTAAACTAAAACTACATTTCATTCGTGAAAACTGTTTTCAAGTAAGCAGTTAAAATGCGTATTCTGTGTTCTTTCAATTCTTGCAGTTTCGTGTTGGAATAACTTTGGAAAGAATTCATTTTAATCTGAGTAAATTGTAATGTTTTAACAAAAATTTTCTGCCATCATCTAAGGCTCCGGGTATTCCCTTTACAGCGATACAGACCACCCAACGGGGTGAAATATACAGTCTAAGGGTGAAATACAAACCAACCAAGGCTGTAATACACACCAACTAAGGGTGAAACACGGACCAACCAAGCGCACAATCTACCAACCAACTAGCAGCCATGTCATTTGAAGGTATTAGGGAATCTAGCGGAATGATTAACTGTACAGTGCAATTCAACCGTCCCCTAACGCACCACGTGTACAAAATATGCAGACTTTTCCTTACATAAATTATCAACCATTATGCAGAAGTTGACTTTCTTGCAGAGTTTGAGCGTGTATCCAGTCACAGTACAGTGAGTTAAACTCCAAAAAGTCACAACTTTCTGTGATATTTATCCTCATCATATATATTCGTCTCGATGTTACGCTAAAGTCGTTTTTGGCTCATCCCTGTTCGCTGAAGAGCATTGCGTTGGCTAGTTTATTTCATTTTTAAAGATAAGGTTCTTTTAAATTTTTGGACTAAATAAGTGTTGGATTTATTGATCAAATGGTGCGATAGGCAGAAAAATTTAAATTTTTATGTTAAGCTTTGTTCTTGAATTTGAGGGCGTGGGTAAGAGGTTTGCTATTACGGGAGGTTCGCTCAAAGTAAGATGGATCTGTCGGCAAAAACGACGTAAAAAAATTCAAATGATCTGAAATATGCAAAATGTTGTATTTTCAGCTTTGATTTGTGATGAAAAATAGTTAAAAATGGGAAATTATCTACTGATATCACTTAGTTAATACACATATCGCTACATTAATACAAATAATGAAAAGCTCCACTTACCCCGGCAGGTACTTCGAAGAAAGCGTCCGTCACACACAGCCTCCTTCGCCTCACCAACGCATCGCTCTCACGGCACCCTCGACTCAGGGGCTCTATAGCCCTAACCGGCAGCCCGCTGATAAAATCAAACAAAAATGCCCGGATTTTGAGACCCTTTTTTGGTGAGAAAGAGCGGTGTTGGTTGTCATAGACGGGAAGGGAAGTGTCAGATATTAAAGTTATTCAGAATAGAGTATCTGTTGTCCTTGATTAAAACTGCTCAGAGGTAAGTCAGGGTGAGCATTTTTCAAACGTTACACTCAATGATTGAAAACTGTAAAATAAGTATAAGACTGTTTACTATGTAGACTTATGCCCTGAAAATCAATCACCAATTGAAATCTAGCTCGACATTTTGTCTAAGAAAAATACGAGTAAAAGTTCTGCAGTTGATATAATTGTAGTGTTGAGGCCCATATAAATGTGGAGTGTGGCGACAGAGGAGGGCGGGCCGTGTTTGCGCACCCAACAAAAGAAGAAAGAAGCCTGGAGACCAGCGCTCGTCCGCCAGTTCCACGAAGGAATCGTCGTCTAAAACTCAGCCAAGCAAAAGCAAAGAAACAGTGACAGTCAAACCTGAACACCCGTTCACAATCCAAGGACTGCTGAATTTAAACAAAGAGAAAAAAATGGTTGCCAAAGTTTAACTTATCGTTTTAAATTTTAAAACATTTTAATTGATCACAACTGTCGGCGCTCAAATCCACGCTCAATGAAACATCATTTAATCGAAACGCCTCTATGCACTGTAGTAAAAAATTACATTCAATATTATGAATATATTCGGAAACTTAACCCAGGTAAGCTTACTGTGAGAACTAATGACACGTAAATTAAAAAATCCTAATTTATAAACCCAATTAAGGAAATGTATTTATTTTAATGTCTGTGTCTTGATACAACAAGCACTTGAAGCCAGTTTTTACCATCGTTTAAAGCACAATAATTTTTATTCACTGAAGTTTCGTGGGCCAGAACTCAAGATTAATTGATTATACTGGCTTTTAGCACAATATTTTAAATTTCCTAATCTACGTTTTCTGAACTTCAATACAATGTGGACCTCAGGTTGGCAGCTTTATACGTATCTCAGGCAGACAGCTTTATATGCATCTCCTGGGCAGACTAACTTTCCTACAAATATCCAACCCCAGTACGGAGGAACATCAGGCAGAAGCAATTCCAAATCGAAGCTGCACACTAATTTCTTACGGCCTTATGACGAACCCCGCTCCGTGCTAGATAGTTTACTTGCGGCGAGCTAAATGTAAGAAGAATGAGCTGGTGTTGAGTTTGAGAATCGACCAGTTTTCTGGCACTGAGAGGGCAAAAGCAAAGCTAAGAAAAGCATCGCGGCGCTCCCTTGGTTGGCTGCATGCCAGAATTTGCACTCTGCCAAACCTTTGCCCATTTATCGCTATTAAAAAATTGCTCCTAGTGAAAATAAACATCGTCGAACGAAATACTTCAGCTCTGGCATTGCTTAATATTTATGACAGAGACTTCTATCTTAGTGACGGAAAAGATTTTAAATAATATTTTCGAACAGAGAAAAAGTGTAAAGTTTCTGCACAACCTAGGAGAATCAGTGAATTTCCCGGATCTTTGCAAAATACGCCACAGCTGATTACATAGAATAACCTGTGAGCAGTACTGTCAAGGTGTTCATTTTTAGATCAATGTTCATTTTAGATGAATCAAGGAGTTTTGTTTCTAAGTGATTCATTTCACGTATTCAAATGGTGTCTTAGTACCAGCAGAAAGGTTTTACGTTGTGAATTTAAGAACTATAAAATAAACTAACAAGTGTAGCACATGAGCCAAAATTTGCGGTGTTGTATTTCCTACAAATGTTTGTTGGGAGTCACAGCACAGTGAAAAAAAACATTTACAGCATTTTGTGTACATAAAAAACTTAAATTCTACGTAAATTATTGATCATATTTGAAAGCAAAGGAATAAAAACCAAGTTTTAATTTATGAAAAATTCCCGTTCGCACTTCATATCGAGCACACTTTGACCCAATCGCTCAATTGTACTATTTTAATCAATTGCTCAATTATACTACTTTGAGTGGTTGATGAAAAATTTGTTTATACACTAAACTGAGTTTTTACTAAATTTTCTCATTATGTTCTCAGCGGACAAAGTTTTCCGATTTTTGAGCAAAAATATCTTCATGCTGAATCGTCTTAACTGAAACTGAATTGAATCGTATTTTCAAATTAGATGTTTCCTAATTCAGCCTAAGAGATGGCCTAATTCGTCAAATTGTCAATCTGTTCGTCTATTATTAAAACTCAGCACAAATTACAAACTGTGTACGTCTAATAGTTGAATTGGCAAGGAAAATTTCAAGATTCTTTTCATGAGTCAAATAATCATAATTATCATGCAGTACTCTGCATTTTGTCGCAAGTGAGGGATAGTAGTTTCTACCACCTTTCATTAATTTTACATAGTTTTTAATTTCACTGAAAGAAAAGAAGAGGAATGAGATGGCACTTGTGCTCCAGGATAGTTAAGTCGTAAAATCCCTACTTAGCTTTTCATTATAACTTTTTCTTGTCAATTACAACTCAAAGGAAGACATACCGCTCATTTTATTTATTTTTCGACAAAATTATAAGCATTGAAATTGAAATCCCTAATTCTAACAGACCAAAGAGAAACAGGTCGTACGTGAGGCGAGCGCAAGTGCTCTGCCGACAGTGTAGGATTTCAGGCACTGCCTAACACATCTTTGAACACCCCTCAAATGAATTATACCAACTTCAAAAGACTACGTTTCTCTAATTTTTGGAAGTACTTAACAACAACGAGTCCTGCATTTAAGTCGGAGGAGTGGGTCGTAATTGTCTGTATATAAGTTTTAAATGATTGCTATTCTTCACCAGCAGTTTCTGTCGACGTCCCTCTTTTATTAAACACCTGCAAAGCGTTTAAATTCCCGGTATTGTTTCGGAGCTTGAGCCTATGGGACTTAATCGAGTTCTTAAGAAATACTGTATCTAAAATTAAATCCGCATTGATGCGTCTGATGCGTCCGCATTGATGCGTCTGATGCGTCCGCATTGATGCGTCTGATGCGTCCGCATTGATGCGTCTGAATACTGTATGTCGTACAAGTTCGAAACTGCATAAATTGTTGAAAAAAACGCAAACTTCGCTTCATTGAGGTCGTGATATTACTCACAAGATACACACGGTAAATTGTTCACTTAGTTTCATTCGTTAAGTTTCACACAATGTCAAATTCTGGAAAAGTGATAATCTAATCTTTTTTCACAAATCTCAAAACAGTTTATGTCAAATTACTGCTAATTAACATAGGTATAAAATGTGTTACCTTAGCATTTATTCTTCAATAATGTTGTCGGCGTTAAGGGGTAGCTTATGATGAAATGAATAAATAATTTTTTTTACATGTATTTTTCAATTGGCTTGGAAATTCGTCAACAAAAATTACTACAAATTATAATCTATCCGACTGCTGTGAGAGAGGGAGAAGGGGTTTTTATCGAAAGTCGGAATAATCCATAATATGCACTGGTATTCTCCGTTACTCCTAGGCCTATTTTTGTCGAGCGTGAAGCCAATGTACATGATCTGTCCCACACGCTGCACCTCTACAGAGCAATCTAACATGTCTTCAAGAAAGTCGTTCATAATCACGAAAGAGAAATTATTTCCATCAAAACAAAGCTTTCATTTGTTACAGAAAGCTTTGAATTTTACTTGAATGTTTATTTACGAAGCGTACATTTTAATTTGGCGCATGAATGTAAAATTTACAATATGAGTTGCATATTTAAGGTTTTTTCGATGGTTGTAAATTGAATTCAGATTTGCAATTATAACTAAAAACCAGTATCCTAAAAACTGAAAGTATCAATTTTCGTACACCATATAATGCATAAGGAGTTCCATGAGGCATTTTCTCTGCTTTGCAATGAAACTTTGAACCTATAGGAGTACATGAAAACGATAATTCCATTTGAATTAACCCTCATAAGTGCATTCGAGTAATTTCTCACTGCTCATTTCTATTTCCTGATGTAATAATTTCACGCCAAATAATGGTCTCATAAGATCATTGTATTTTTACGGTTGGATTTTCAATGCTGCAAAAATCTAGCTGTTCCACGCCTCAAAGGATACAGCTAACTCAGAATTCTTCAATAAGACTCTTTGAATTTCAATGTTTTTATCTCATGCACGTTCAGGAGTCTATTGTTTTCTTGCGCAATTTACCTTTCTCAACTCATTCATATCTGTATTCTACCAGTACATGTATTTTTCTCTATTTAGGACATTTACTAACCACTGTAGGAGAAGGGCAATAACCACTCACGCGTGACACCGCCAGCTTTACCTTTTATTTCAAGCAAACATTCCACGTACTCAACCAACCCTTGCCCGTCCAGGAAGTTGAAATTCTCTCTCCCTACATTTGGTGTCCCGATGACGTTAATTCTCCCAGAATTGAACAATCATTGCCGAATTTGGTGTGCAATTCTGGTTACATTTGTGCCTTCAGGGTGTGCGGAGTTGTACGCCCGAGTACTGGAGTATATATCATTTTTAAGTTCAAAGTAGAGTGCCACCAGTAAAAAAAATTCAAACTCATACACATCACATCGGCAGACATTTTACGTCTCAGATTTTCATAAATTAAAAAACTATTCTCGAGAACAATCTGTTTGAAATGTTCAATTGTAGTTGTGAACCTTAAAGTAAGAACATTATATTTTCACGCAATGTCACTCTCTCTGTAACACAGGACTAGGAGTCAATCGCGTGATGCGCTCTATTTTGGGATGTTGCATCAGGTGATGTTACACCTTAGTAATTGTGTGGGAAGGAGGTATAACCGTAGTCTATTGATAAATCTAGACCTAAATTTCAGACATATAACCTAAATGAATACCATATACAGAAAGGCGACCTAGAAGTATGGTCCCATATTTTTGATCTTCAGACTGTTTCGCAGCTATTTTTTTTTTTCATTTCATATTTTGCAGCTTACTTTTCGTTTGCCCAACCTTCCAAAACAGTCCGTGTTTTTATTAATTTAAGTAGGTCGACATAAATCTCTTTTGAGCATTTTAAAAATTAAGACCCTCTTCTTTTGCTTCGCAACTTCTCACACAAAAAAACTTGCTGCTCCAGACTGAGAAATTGGAAGCAGTTCTTTAATTGCACAGAAGACGGTCGGTTTTAGCAGCGGCTCGAATGCCAAAGGTGAGGCGCCGATACGGTGCAGGGCCGGGCCTTGGAGTCTACAGCGAGTAGAGGCGTAAACTTACTACTTATGAAAAAGCGCCAGTAAATTACTCTGAAGAAGAATATCCATTGGTGGGTGTTGAATAAAGGACGATTGTGCGGCACGATACTGGGCAACGTGCTGGGTTATGCTGGGGCTTCACATGGCTCTTTTTCAAATTTGTGGTTACAGGAAAACCTTCCAAAATTCAAAAGCTCTGTGTGTGTTTGCTCAGTTATCATAACAGTCACACCTTTGGATTGAAATGCAAGTGGTTTGGTAATTTTTAGTTCATCGCACAGAATACTTGAGTTGCAGTGCGAACTGTTGACAAAAAGACTTATCAGCAATGAAGTCCGTCATTATCATTGTATGAGGTAAGTCAATATCATTTCAAAATATTTCGCAGAGAAAAGTAGTCCAACTTTCAATATTGCCAAAAATTCGATTCTATAGAGCACGTACGTTATTATTCAGTGGTCACATTCCTGTATAAAAACTAATTGGCATTTTTCCTCTGCTGCATCAACATAAAGCATTCAAGTTATTTTTTTTTAAATTCGTTGACGACTCCCAAAACTTGCTTTCTAAAATGAACTGCTAATCATGCAAGTAGTGAGTTTTAACAAACCAAAACAGCAATGTTCCTGTTGTGAGCTCCCTTCGGAGGTTTATCTGTGTAGCAACCGTTAAAATCTTAGGCCTAGGGCAGTGAGCAGCGCGGCCGTGTGGCCTGTATGTATAAATAAGCGGCTCAGAGCGCGCATGTCGCTCCTCAGATGCGCTGCTTTCTGAGAGTAAAAGGTCTGTAGAATGAGGTCGGCCAGCCGAGCCGTTACTTCGGATCTCAAATTCGAGTTGACGTATTAGCTCCGGATATTTGAACGCGCAAAGTGGGGCGGAAAAAATACCTGCAGGCTCGAGTTATCGTCCAGTTGCAGCGGCCATATGTTTATGTCAGGTGCGTCGCAATGAGTAATAATTAAGCTGAAAAAATAAAATGAAAATTCCGTAGGGTTTATTCCGCGCAATTTGAGCCAAACGATTCAGTTAGTGTGCCCAAAGTCCGAAACAGAATAGCTTGTTCTCTGACAGTTGAAATATTTCAGCATGCGTTTCTATCCTGAAGTAGTGTGGAAATTTTGCCCTAATCTTCCTGAAGCATTCTTAACCTTTGTAGCATTTTAAATTGAACAATGAAGTACACAAACAAAGTTTGTAACGTAAAAAGCTTGCAAAGAAAAAGAACAATATCACAATTCAAATAGACGAGAATATTTTCTTCTAGAATACAGTGAAATTTTTGTTGCCGCGTGTACTGTTCGGTGCATAATTGGCAGGGACAATCTGCAGACGAAGCCTCCTCTCCTCATCGCAAGGGCATACATTTCATTTACATTCTGATGACATTTGTGAGAATCTATTTTGCAAACAAATATCTCAACATATAATGAGACTCCTGCACGAACGTCAACTTCATCTTAACTTTATCTCTATACAACAATACACGTCGATCGCTAAAGGTCGCGTTTCAACTTTTGCCAAATGCTTCCCGGACCTCTTAAGTAAAGCAAGAGTGCAATACTGGGCAACCATTTTCTTACATACATTATACCCTCAAAGCAGTAATTTTCCTTGAGAACATGAGAAGTACTTTCAGGATATCCGAACTGTTCAGTGATTGACTTGAAGCAAAACAGAACTCGTGTCTCCTCTTCCGTTTTAATACTAGTGCCTGAACAAATTACATTTATCAGTTGCATTTTTCTTCAGAAACATTTCATTGTTAGCTTTATTGGAGCATAATTACCTTTATATTAGAAGAAAAACTTTTTGCTTCGTTTGAAAAGTAATTTTCCTGATACTAATATCGTCCTACGATACGCTCTAAAATTATTGCGGCATAATATGACATCAACCTATATATACATATTTTACATGTATATTTGTATATCTTTATATACATATGTTGTATATATGGCAGGTAAGGAATTACATGCAATACAGTCCTGTAACTCTTAAGATAAAAAATAAGGATTGTAAAAACCCACATATGTATATGTATATATATAAAGGTGGGCTTTTACAATCTTTGTTTTTGAATCTTCTGAGTTACTGTGCTATGTTACATGTAATACCTTGCTTAATAATTTCCCATCGCTTAACAGTTGTCCCTGTTATTAATATTGTGAAGGGTAGGTTGTTAATAGTACAAAAAAAGTTTTAAAAAGTCCGAACACACGTTTAAGGAATTATGGTGTCTGTGCTTTACGGAAATTCAATCATCGTGGCCGGTCTGGGAACCTATCTCCCGCGATGAACGAGGGTTCACTGTAATTTTATAGAACAGAACTAATTTAAACATGTTAGAGTGCACCTTCATTATCCAAACTTAGCCATGTGACATGCGTATGTTAATATTCCATTTTCAATATGAGCCTTTCATACAGCTTATGAGTATAGAGTATGAGTCGTACTTAACATAACATCCTAAAAAGTGAAACAGTGCATAATGCGGAAAAAAACAGATAACAACTAAGGAACTAGAAATTCAAAGAAAATACAGTAAAATCAAAAAGCGGTGAGACGGCATTCACAGTACTTGACATAAGCTCACAAATCAATAGCAGAGATCATTAATTTTTATGTTCCTTTATTATGAATAGCTGAAAACTCCCACACTCAGTAAATCGTGCGGAATAGCCTGGCATTTTCAAGTTCGATGGAAGGTCAACACATTTTGAGCACATGGGGTGCACTTTCGGAAACAGAGCTTTATAGGAGGTGGGGGGAAGAGCTTCCCGTACTCCGCGCTTCTTTAGTCCACAACGAATGCATGAGGGTATCAGGGTGGGAATTCAGAGGGTGCAAAGTTTAAAGCTTGAATTAGCAAGGATTCTGCTCTGTACAGTGAAACTCCGTTTTCTAAAATTATCATCAGTAAATATCATTGTGCACGGTTTGCGGTAGTATTCTATTCTCAAGTTTGAACCATTGTTTATGGCACTGATGTACGTGTGTATATCATACTTCTGAAGTTTTTGCCTTGAAATAGCATCCATGTTGGGTAAAAAGCGTTAAACATCCACCATGACATGTGTGCGACTTACGTGGGAAAAACAACTGATTATTCAGGTATTGGCTAGAAGCAAATCTGTATCGAAAATAGATATTAACCAGCTGAGGTCACAGCATCATGAAAGGTCAGTCTAGAAGATGTAAAGTTAGGTTGAGTCTAATGCGTGCAAGAGGAGAGGTGTTTCTGGACGAATATAGACTTGGAATCAAGACAAAAGTGCGTGATTGAAACGCGACTCGATCACTAGGTTACACGAGCGTGGTGTCGAAAATAAACTAGTCAGTGTACAGTAATCCTCCCGAATGAAGACCAATGTGCTACTCTCGTACATTCGAAATCCTTTGTTGAATGCTACACAGTGAGGAAAATTGAAGCATAGAAAATCTACTTCACAGTAGTGCTTTCAACTAACCAATGTAGAGTATGGTCTAATAGACCGAGTCGATAAAATGTAAGGTGGTGGTAAAGCGACCGGCTCTGTCTTGTTAGGCTTGAACATCACACTAAAAAAAAGTTATGGCTCCTCCTCAAATTTGATATATAAAATATAAGAATTATTATTAATGCCTTTTCATTAATATTCCCAGGTAGTGCATTTTATACATATTAGCAACACCACTGTGGTACCAATTTCAACTACGAGAATAAAGTTATACTGAAATTAAAAATACTCATTTGTTAAAATGAAGAATCAAACATCAGTAGCTTCTAATGGTAATGCTAAATAAATAATGGAGCGTTGTCATAGTGAAGAGCTCAAAATTTTACTGTTCGAGTCACATCTACGGCTAAAATTACTCAAAGTAATTCTATCATGAGAAGAAGTTTAGAGTTTTGAGGATAACAAATATCGAAACACCATGATGAGTTCAACTGAAGATGAAGTACTTGGGAAATTTTAAGTTTGTAAATCTACATCAACATACCAAGTTCAGATAAAAATTAATAAATTTACTGCACAATAACATAGCAACAAAAAGTCAGTAATGTTAAAAACTTCTTAGCTCCGAAACGAGAGGTTGATGACTCAGTGATACGAAACAAGTTATTTATGTAGAAACGCATCCTTAGATATAAAAATTCCTGTTGATATTAAACATTACAACATCAATACTCCCTATTACCGTAATGATTTTGGCGTCGAGCATGAGAATACTATACTTGAGAAATTTTCCACAGTAATGAAAACTTTTTTAAAGATTAGCTAGTGGGAAAACTACACTTAAAAAAGGAAATTGCGTCTCGTTCGAAAAGTTTGGAGATTAGTCATTGATAAAAATAGATGTTGTGGGTTTAACTTCGAATAATTACGAAATAGGGGACGATAAGGTAATTATAGTTCATCACTACAATAAATTCTGAGGTATTATTATGATTCAGGAAAAATAGTGGGACTCGTTTGTTATCCGTCAGCACTTAGTAATCAAATTTTCTAAGCTTTCGTATACAGTTGATTGCCCATAGTTAGTTATATTAAATAAATGGCGGATTTTAACGTTGATTTTGAGAAACTTTTTATTGTATCTGACACTATCAGATAATTAAGATGATGTGCCACATCTATGTAAATATTTTTCAATCACTGAGAGTTTTTTCAAATGAGAAAATTTACTCAATATACATTTTTTCAAGGTACTTGAGACTGAAGTCGCTTTCGCCTAAAATTTGAGGAACGATACTTCACAGGAACCTCGTTGGATTGATTCTGCTTTCTAGTTCGCAGCTGCTCCACAGGAAGGATCTTAAGGATCTTATAATGATGAGATGAGAAGTTTCCGATGAGAATTATCGGTTCTAATGAAATCCAGATATGCTTCTATATAGAAATGGAATGCGTGATCCCTTTTCATGTAAATCTATCGCAAACAACCCTAGCAGCAAAATTCTTGCATTTGTGTGTTTATCTTTTGAAGATATTTCGGAATGTTTGCCCAACTCTGCCTGCTGGGTTGGACCGCAGTAATTGGAGACAGAACAGCATGAAGTCTATTGTTCTCATCCAATATATTTTTGAACGTGACGGAAAACATCAGGGCTGTGGCTATTAATTCCGTATTTCTTAAATTCTGTATTTCTTATTTGGGATACAAAATACACTTCAATAAACAATGATCGTGTTTTACTATATGGACTGAATTTTATCTTTTTTATGGTCCGCATGATAACCTTGGAGTTCAATATAACACTTTATGCGTTTTCTTGTGAGATCTAGTAGAACGTCGTTTGGTTTCTCCCAAAATCCTAAACTATCTATAAATCAGACAGGGTTTTTCTTCTATTTTTTACAAGCTGTCCAAAGCACTCGATGTTTAAACGTCTTATGCAAACTTTGATTTTTTTTAGAAATCCGTTTTGAAAGAAATAATTCATAAAAATATAAAACAAATGAGTACTAAAAACAGATCTTTGTCGAACTACAAATTCTGACTTACTATTGGTGGCTTCTTTTTAGTGGGTTCGGAAGAAATTCTAGGTACTCATTAAGTCTTGTAGAGTATCAGGTTCGAAGCCCACGCCAAAACCCACCTCGAATTCGGGGAAAAATTAATTCGCAGCTATGAAACTATTGCAAGCTTGTACGATTCAATCATAAGCAGTTATTTAGGGATATTAATGTTTCACTATCACAAAATATCCCACGATTACCTCATCAACATAGGGTTGGATACGTCGATTGATTGTCGACATGTCTCAAAATTAAAGCCCTGTTGATACTTTGTCAGCGTGGTCGTAACGAGAGAACTTAATGCATATGACCGTCAGTTTACCATCAAATAACAGCACTTGATGTCAGAACGAAGTATTCATAATATAAAAGTATTATTAAGGTGCTTCGGTAAATGTCTGGAAATCTGCGCGCATAAATAATGTAAGAAATTCAACAACTGAAAGCTCTCAGCTAATTTGGTCTCTTCAATACATTTACTCAGAAAATAAAAATTTTAGATGTCATAACCTATGAATGATGCAATATTTACGATATAGGATTTTTTCCTCAGTATGCTATTTCCTCAGCCCGAGTGTTGCATGCTTACAAAATACATGTACATAGTTCACTTGTTTTGTGTATCGATTTGAATGAATGGAAAACTTGCACGTTATCTTTATGGGCGAATGACTTCGATGATCGTAGTTCAATAACCCACGCAAAATGGATTTTAAAAATTATTAGTATTTTTTCCAGACAATCCCCGCCACTAATGCAAAACACAAGTTCACCCACATGTGACTTACGAAATAATACACCTATCCACTCCAAATTACTCTCAAACCAAAGGTTAAAATATTCTTTCGTTTGAGAGTAATTTGAAGTCGATGAGTGCATCATTTCGAAAATTACAAGTGGGTGAACTCATGTGTTGCATTAGTGACGGGACTTATCTGACAAAGATCCAATTATTAATTTTGCATTGATCACACTTTGAATTACCCATGCAAAATTGTATTCATGTAAGTGGTACGTGAGGCTTTCTAGATTTAATTGTATTGCATAACACTTTCTGTCAGCTCAATCCACACGTCTTGTCTGCCACAAAGAACACCATCAAGGAGTATGTTCACCTAAGTTAATTTCATCACTGGCCTGGTGATGAAATTTCCCACTCACAGGGAGTGGAGCGAGCAAGTTTCCCAGTAGAGTTGGTCAATTAAGCCAATAAAGAGGCAAGCAGAGAGGCCCTTCACTAGTGGCAGGATGGCCCCGAGCGTCCCCAGAATATGAGGACTGTCTTGCTGTCCATCTAATTAGTGTTTATAAGTTAAAAAGAAATTGACATGTTCATTTTTTAATTCGGTATCCGGTGAGTGGGTATTATTTTTACGGATGAGTATTGAGTGAACAGGTTCTTTCAATTGAACTTGTAAGTTTGGCAGTTTTTAAGTTGTGGCAACATGTAAATTTGACAGAAAGGACAAGGCCATAACAGCCACGGAGGATGATTATAGTGAAGGCAAGCGAGGCTATGGCTTGAAATGAAGTCGAATTTTCTGGTGGAAGTAGACTTGATACATCCCGTGTAGACTTGCTTCCCATGCCATAAAGTACAACCATAAATGACGTACGTACGAACCTACGAGAGAAGCGGTTCCTCTGAACTGATCGGCTTAGAGAGAGTTTTGTTACGGGAATTTCATGTATGATGATTGAACCCCAACTACACTGTGTTTGTACGAAGCGTTCAAAAATGTTTTTGTGCTTGCACTTCAATCAGTTGTGTCAGTGTCAATTGTAAACTGACTAAGGTTCAAGTCAAGGTTTATGGAAAATCTGTGTTCGCTTTCACGTGAGCTATAAATAGGCTGGAAAAAGTACAAATTTAACATTAGTTGGAGCACTCACATCAATTTAACAACGCATGTCAACGGTTGAATAAGAGTGAAGATATCATGCAGAGCAACCTGTATCCCCAGAACGCTTATTGCTTTCATTAATTAAAGCCAGGCAGCAATCGAAAAAAAAAAACAGATATCCTGCGTCCATGTTCAGCGGACTCTGTGTTTTATTTTGATGAAGCTCAATCCTCTTGGCTTACAAATTTTCACAGTTCAATTCGCATTGTTTTGAATGAAGGACTTCTTTCCAGATTAGTCATGATGCAGCGCACACCAAAAACGCATTTACAAGAAACTCCCTCTCAGTGCATGCACAATTGCTTATGGATCCAAAAAGTTCATGCGGGACAAACTTATTATATCTAAACACGTCAGTAGTTTGCTTTAATTGCAACCTTATCAGAAACTTAAAAACGAAGAAAATTCCGATAAAATTTCTCATCTTAACTAAGAAGACGTTTCGAAGTCCTGCTCCATCATCAGTTCAAAAAAAAAAAAGAATTACGTCTGAAATAAAAGATCAAAGTACAATGAATTGTAGGTACTAAAAATGTATCATGAAAGTAAAAATACAAAGTATGACACGAACAAAAACAAAGAATAAAATACAGAAGCACAAACTAAAAACATGTAACAAATAAGTATGAAATTAGGCTGGTACTGACGGGGATCTACCTATTCACGATTTGTAATGGGTACGAACTGTCCATATTGTTCAAATCCGGGTTACGTTTGAAGATATGCAAGGATTCTAAAATTCTGAGGTCATAAGGGGTTGAAGCTGAGTCTAAAATTTGGAAATCGGCAGGAGATTTAGGAACATTGCATTTTTCGGCCTGAGTTCGCACTGCAGAATGCGATGGGTGTGCTAGTTGGTTACCAGCACGGAAGCTTCTACCTCTATGCTCTACCACTCTGACATAAAAATTTCTTGACGTCATACCAACGTACGAAGATGTGCACTGCACACAACTATAAAAGAACACCAAAGAGGCTCGCATATCAGTGGGAAGCATGTATTTGTACCGAAAAAAAGAAGCAATTTTGAAATTATTAACCTGAGTGACATGTAAAGTAAAATTATGGAAATATTTCGCACACAGTAATTTCAATTCACGAGACAGCCTATCAGACGGGGCCCCAAAATACGGAAATGAACAGTACAAACGATCATAACCGCTAACTTCGGCAGCTTGTGACTTGTATTGTCTTGAAAAAAAATTTTTAATTTGCGAATTAATAAGACCCAGCGGAAACCCATTAGCTGTAAAATATGCTCGTAAGAATTCAAATTCACAATGCACGTATTTGAAAGTTGAACATACTTTTTAACCCCTGTGAATTAAAGGTTGGATACGATTAATTTTGAAATTTACCGAACAGAAACTGAAAAAACTAGAACCTAATCCAGTAAAAGTGGGCTTGCGATACACAGACGTCTGAAACTGATCCTTATCCCTAGTCACGAGACAGTCTAAAAAGGCCAATGTGTCATTCTTTTCCACATCCACTGTAAATTTAACTGATTTATGCTTAAGATTAAGGAAGTTCAAAATCTGATCGACATGTGATGGATGGCTAAAGAGAACAAAGGTATCGTCCATGTACTGATTGTTGAAAACAGGCTTGAAGTCAGAAGGACATTCATTCAACCATTTAGTTTCATGAAAACACATAAATATATTGGCAAGTGATGGAGCTAAAGGAATTCCCATTGCAAGGCCGTCAATTTGTTTGTAAAATTTCCCTGCAAAAATAAAGAAAGAGTGCATCACTGATAGTTCTAGTAAATTTTTGAACACTTTACTAGTTAGCCCATAAATTTATTTATGGGCCTAACTAGTAAATTTCTTAATTTTGTATTTATTTAGTGCTTTTGTATTTTTTTTTTTTTTGTTAGTGTCATACTTTGTTTTTTACTTTCATGATACGTTTTTTGTACCCACAATTCATTGTACTTTGATCTTTTATTTCAGATGTAATTCCTCTTTTTTTTTTAACTAATGATGGAGCAGGACTCCGAAACGTTTTCTTAGTAAAGATGATAAATTTTATCTGAATTTTCTTCGTTTTTAAGTTTCAGACAAATTTATTACATAACAAAATATGCAACACTTAATGGATATGAATGCGAGGGCATGATGCATGAGTCTACTGACTGGTTCTCTTGCACCCGCTGAGCTCTACAATTGACTCGATTTAAAAGATTGAAAACAATTACTTTTCATTACATTCATTTTCGGTTTGATTCAGAGCGGTTAATTTTGAAAGGTTATCGACCTCGAAAAAATGAGTTGAGAGAAATTTTTCTTCATTAATTAAAATTTTTGTATTTCGAATGTATTTCGTTCTGAAAATCATACACCGTTTTCCTCGGCTTCATTTCCTCTGTGAAATCCTTTGGGATAAGTTTGTTGCTTCCAAAACTATTAGCAGCACTCGTGATTTACCATTGAATGAACAATGATTGAAAGTCTATGAATTTCTATTTTTGCAGCAAGAGCTTGATGATCACCGTTGGCGCCATCCACACTTCTTATACGCTAGTATGAAGAATTAATCCAGCGCAGCCAAAGCTAGGTCGGTCCAATTGGCGCCAGAAGTGCGATATCAGCCAGCGTATAGTTAGTCGCTTACTTTTCTTCTTTGCTCATATCTAGGTATGTTTTGTTTGTTCCTACCGAGACATATATAGGGATGACATGTGCATATTGAGTTATTTTGTGCATTACCGATTTACTTAGCTGTTCTTCTTTATCTTTCCAGACACCTCGCAATTCCTCAATATTTTGAAACTTGCTATTACTAGTGCTATTATTACAGTTAAAGGACCATGATCATGTTTTGTTCATGTTTCCTGAAATAATTCAAATGAGCATACAACGGGCTAGTATCAATTTATTGAACCGCTTGGTTCAATGGATTCTCCAGTTGAAATAAGATTCTATTTTCTCTTCCAAATCGTGAACTTCCTATACATGAGGGTCGCTTGGTAGAGGGAAGTTTATTCTTCAACAACTTAGTAGGTTTCAAAAAGAGCCTACAATCACACTCAATGCATGTCGTGGTCACAAGAAAACTGCATTTCATTTAACCGAAATTTCCACGTGCGATTAAGTACAAACATCTAAATTTCACCTACAATATAAGTTGCGAACAACTGATTTGAATTAGAAAGCTTATTTAAATGCTGATAAATTAAGGTTTTAAATCTTCATGAGACATCTTATACACCGCTTTCGGTCCCAATGCTATTGAATCGTCATGACTGCTTTTTTGCATTACTGTTTTCTTGGAAAAGAAATGTGTTGATGCAAGGCTTCCGGTGCACAAATCTCAGCGCTGCAGACCTCAAACGCAGCCGAGAAGTAATGAATGGCTGCCGGTGAAATGTTTTAGTGATTGTTGTCAGTCGATCACATGAATTTTGATTCAGCAAATTTTCCTAAATACTGAACAAATAACGCTAGTTTACAATCACCCGAACGTTGTGAATTTCTACGGTTGAGAGATGCAACAACAAAAGAAAGAAGCAGGTGCTTTTTCGGTCTGGAAACGAAAATTTTCTAATTTTTTTCCAGCTGAAACAGCGCAATTGATTGATCGTCATAGTGAAAGGCCAGTAGTAAAAATTTACTGTTCGTGAAAGCAGACTGCTACACGACTGCACGACTGCAGCGGTCCGCTCTACGAGGAAACCCTCATGTATAGCGTTATGCAGTGCTGGATTTACAATTATACAACGATAATTTGCTCTGCTCTTATTTGCACGATTCTACAGTAACTTGATTTTGCAAATCTGGGACATGAAAAGCTTTACGGAATACTTGATAGCGTGAGGTTGCGTCCCCTCTGACACTTCTCCTTTCACGTAATTCATCATTTAAAAGACATCACGAAGAAGCACGTGAAATGCAGCAAGTAGAAATATCTTGTGAGAGCGTAGCTTTGAGGTGATCACAGTTAAGTGCCCTAACAAGTATCGTCACTCATCCTCGTAATGATTTTTCAGAAATTAATCGGAAACAATTTTCAACAAATTTAATTCTTACCCAATTTTAGAGACTGTAAAAACCAGAACTTAAATTAGCAATTCACAAAATTCCACGCAACAGAAGGTTCGTCTAAGATTCTGTGACACTTTTTCTGGTCCGACAAAATTAGGCATGCCTGCATCATTCGAGTAGCGTTTTACCCCTCATACCCAGATAGTTTCATTTTAGACCGTAATCTTTTTCGTTTCAATAAGTTACTGCATAAGCTTCTTTTATGAGAACTCTCGGATGTTGCTCTCAATCGAAGTTTAGGTAGCTAGCCCACGACGTCGAAGACATGTGTAGTGAGAGTGTCGTCTTCTCACGAGCCATGCTACTTCTTTAAAAATTATAATTTTCTGTGCTCAAACTCGTCCTGTAGAATGATTAAGTGCGCACCAGATTCCTTGTTACGTCGATGTGCGGGTGGCATTTCCTGAGTTGAGTCATTTGTATGCATGTAACACACCTATCTTTCAGTCCCAGATTTGTAGTCGCTGACAATGTTTTTACCCTGCAAGTGAGGTCGAGTGAAACGTGGCATTGAATTTTCTGGTTTCCTTTACACGAGCCAAATATACGACTGTCAAACGGACAACTAGCGTAAACACTTCTAACACCGATGATAGCACCTGAACATTTATTTTCGGTTTCTGTTCAGGGTAGGGTAGAATGTAGCTTTAATCTTCCTATAGGAGTGTCTTTGACTTTGTAATGAGGTAGGTTATTCTTTAATGTCTACATGTCTCTAATTTTCCCCAAGAAACCATAGCGCAATTCTATCTACAGAGTGGGGAAAAGTCACCGAACTTTTTCCAATTTGTAATAAAAACTGATATTGCTAATATTTGTCTTCCCAAAAAAAATTACTCTCAATTAATAGCTTACGTTATGCTATCACGTTTCAGACAAAATTTGTAGTTAAAATGTTCAGTAGCATTCTCGAAATAAGAAAACACCAAGCCGTCATTGTAGTGGAAAAGAAACTGCGTTTCTCTGTTGAAAGTTTCAGAGGTAGACTTCAGAGGGTAATCAATGCAAAGGAAGGGCACATTAAAAAATGAACTTCTATTTGACATCATGGTAGTTAGTAAATTAATGTAAGGACGTTTTTTGTTTCATTCTACTATCCTAAATTAGTTGTTTAATATATAACCAACTCACTTAGCCCAGGAACTTTTTTCCCACCCTGTAAATCAGTAAACAAAGAAACCGTAATACTTCCAAAAGTTATTGGCAAAATTTTCAGGGTTGTCTATTCACATATCTATATGATCGACAGCGACCTTTCAGCTAGACAAAACTGCTGCGTTCCCTAAAGATGAATAATTATATTATTTCGAAATTGAAAATCCACTCGCTCCACTCACTAAAGTGGCGACTTCTACGAATACATTTCGTATCAGCCTAACTCGCATTTCATACGTTTAACCAGTGTATTTTACACGAAAATAATTGCCTCTTTCGTAATGTACTAATAAACTACTAGTAGTGTCGTAAACATGTCAATAATTACCTGTACCGTAATGTACTAAAATTACTACAATAAGTGTCGTTAACATGTCAATAACTGCCTGTAATCTAGCAAATCTCTACTCCTGAGAATTTCGGCTAGTGGGTTTTACCGAACGATAACCACCACTGGTCTGAGCCTCCGTCACGAGTGATTCAAAGCTCACGAGACGATCGTTTCGGGGTTGCCAGATAAGTCATTGCTAGCCAAAAGTCTCCAATTTAGCCTTTCAAATTCAATTTCACCAAATATAAGGATTTTGGCGTACGATAGGGTCAATGTAGTGACTAAGGTTCGTGTGGCTATGTTTTGTTGAAATGCACACCCTCGACCAGCACTCTGCAGCAGTCGCTTTTATATTTTGGAAATAAATTTGTAATTCATTTTTAGCTTGACTGAACACATAATTTCGAAGGCTGACTCTCTCTACGACTTAACACCTCCGAATTTATTTCCCGAAGCGTTCTCAAACTAAACCTAACACCAGAAAGCAGAATAGAAAGATCAAAAGGAACAATTCTTTAACCACAAGAACATGCAAAACAAGTTATCCAGATGCTTAGGTACTCAGTTCATTAAATATGTATCATGAGCGTCGATCACCGATGCTTTTCTCTGATATAGATTTCACAACCTCTTTTACTCGGACAGCAACGTAAAGCAGGTGAAACCAAGAGTTACGTAGGTTGATAGGTATTAATTCATTCGTAAACAGTTGCTAAAAATATCGAAAGTCATCGACAGTATACGGGGTGGCACGTCCAAGTCGTTACAACGATTTGAATGCTGAGACCATCAAAATAATGGCCAAAAACACACATTTGGATAACAGATGATCAATCATGGCGTCACACAGACTATCACGATGATCATTGTATTAGTTTAAGAATCCCTATGTACAACTATGGCGATCTCAGTAGAGCGGAGAGAAGGCACCGTTTGGTTTGGACTGTAAAAAACGGGGAATCTATACACATTAAGGTGCGTTCTCATACAGGATATCCTGCGGATTAGAAATCAAAATTATCAAGAGAGATTAAGAAAAGAAAAATCAAAGAGGAGATAGCGAAGAAACAATTAAAATGGAAAGAAGTTTCATGCGAAGACGGCACGAAAGATACAAGTCCAACAGACCCATCTATAGCTGAGGTACCCTAACAGATCTCACCCAGGAGCGCTAGTCCCCATAGCCATAGCATATAGGATAGACAAACCAAACTACCCTAAGTCTATTACATATCCTATGCCCTGTGAGGGTAACACTCTTACCGTCAGTTTGCAGGACAACTACAATGGCGCAAATTTGAAGCTTCATGAACAGCAAAGCATAAGATACTCATAAATATGAAACGAACAGTAAAAAAGTTTATACTTCATTTAAGAGGGGATTTTGTAAGCAGGACAACTATGGAAATGACTGCGTAAAGAAAGTCAGAAGACAAGTATATAGTTCAGCGTTTAAGCTGGCGCGGGCTAAGCCTTGACAGAAGCTTTACTCATTCGTAGGTTAGGTTGGAATTCCTGCATCTGAGAACTAGTTCTTTTCGAACTTTTCTGACAGAAACAAATTGAAGCAAACGTACGAAAAACTGCATTCATTTAGCTGAAAAACTTTTTGAGGAAAGCGGAGAAAAACAGGACCAGAATCTGAGTGCCAGTAAATACAGCTGGTTATACCGTGTATTAGTAAATGTAGCCCACGAACTTATCAGCCATTACCGCCGGCGTAAATGGCCTTCGTATTTAATATATATTTCAGCACAATTATTTGTTGAAGGATATACTGTAAAATACCATGAAAGGCTCCTGATTAACCTGAAAGCAAAACAATATTCAAATGTAATCAAAACGTTGGCATTTGAAGAACTAATCTAGGGCTTTCTAGCAACCCATCAATAGATCTTTCTTCGAAACTTATCTTTGGTAAATTCTGAAAGTTATGTTACGATGAAGGTTGATTTTTTAATGTTCATCGTGTTTACAACAACATTGCACGATCTTTAATGAGTATATTAATAAAACAATACATATTTTTAGTAATTCAATTATACAATTCATCAATAGTGCAAAATAAGGCCATAAGATAGTGCACAAGTTTAAATCAGTGGCCTGCTTTGGAACATACACTAAACAGAGCTGTTGTCTCGTAAAAACAGATTCGATTGTTCTAGCTATCTGGAGAATATAAACACGAGTGTGTGGCTGCGACACTCGCATTAAGAAATGATATGAAAAAAGCGTGAAGAGTATTAGGCATCAGGCTGTGTTCGAATAACATACGTCCTCAAATACACAAGGAATACATTTATTTTTCCAAAATTTGGTTCAACTGTTTTCACGAAGTGTGTATTTAAATACTGTATGAATTTACGATACCGTGCACTTTAAAATAATGAAACTGCATGCCTTGAAACGATTTTCCATTTTTTATTAGTGAGTACTTTGATACTTGGAAACCTGCTTTACTTCAGTCCGAACATACCGTCATCGTTTGTAGTCGGAGCTTGGAACGTGTTCCAACGTGTGTGCTACACCCACACAGCCAACCTAGGCTCCTCGGCCTCAGCCTTGTCAAGTACACCGTGTCCGCTGTCTGTGCGTCCCTGCCGTTACGTCAAGTGCTCAGTTCTTATTTGGATAATGTGTATCCGTGGGTATGACGAATTTTAACGATATTAGTGAAAATATTGATTGTTTGGAAAGGCATCCTATTATTTTGAAGATGAAAAATCGCTATAACGCGTCCTTGCCAACATCCGTTCCTGTCATGAGGCAGCTTCCTCCTGCTTGTTTTATGGCGACTCTGCGTAGAAATAAACAGCAACAAAACTTCCGAATAGTTTATATTATTGAGCTTTAACAAAGAATGTTGATTGATTGAAGTTCACAGTTTTTGAGCGTTTTTCTCAAATCTAACATTAAATTCATTTTAAGTTTAAAGGACAGGCAAGTCTGAAAGTTTTCCCTTTTTAATTTTACAACTTCCAGGTTTCTGGAGCATTCAACGGAATACATCTTAAGTTATATCTTTATACAATAGGTTAATAGGATTTTTTACTGTTGCAACATACATTAGATAATTATGAAAATTTGAAAAGTCACGATCTTCCTATTCATTGGTATCTTTTAGTACACGCTATTTAACATCAATTATGAGACATCGTCTTCTCGAATTATTTCCCTTCCATTGATATAGGATCAACGTCAAGATGCTACTTCAAAAATGTGTGTATCGCCACTCTGTTCCAATCATATCTCACCTTATCATGTTCCTAATTTTCCGAGGTAATTATCAGGTTGGGTATATCGTATCAATGTTATATGCGTCATCGTGAGTTCTTTATTGTCGCTCCAACGTTTCACAAACCTATCACGAGGGGGCGTCTTTCAAGACATCATCAGCAAAGAATCATTGCAAACTCAATTTCGATGGCACGAGTAATTATAGATAGATCATTAGTTGGTCACATCAAAATTATTCCATGACATGATTTATAATTTGTTCAAGATTTTAATGTTTCAAGGTATTGAGGTGACAATGTATGAAGGTTTCGAGCTATTATGTTTCAAGAGAATCAAATTTCAAAATATTTTTACAAAGTATTTAGGTAGTGTAATGTTGTCCGTCTCAATCTTCAATAATATCTGTGACAATTTCCTAATTTATTTCAAGCTGGGAAGTAAGAAAATGTGAATAACATAATATATAAATTGCGCGGAAGGACAGAATTTTGAAATTACCGAACGCATCAAAGATATACCTGCTTCATGAAAAATGTTTCTACGTGTGAGTAAGAAGCATGAATAGGATAGACGATGTAAACACAATTGAATAAAAGTACTTGACTCGCTCATAAGTTTCTGCTTCACCGTTGGAATGGAAACGTTCGGACTCGTTAATGGATCACTTATAGTTTGAAGATTTCGCTACACATTATTCGTAAAATAGGGTTTTTTGATATCGCCATGCCTTACAGCAGGGGTTCCTAGCCTGGGGTGCTCGCACCTCCAGTGGAGTGCGAGACGATATTCCAGGGGGTGTAAGAAAATTCCAGGCAAATGATAGGGTATTGGCTAAATGTTGGCATTTTTATTTCGGGGGGTGCGAGGTTGATAGTTATTTTGTAGGCGCGTCCCTGTTCGGGTGTCAATAGATAGATATTTTGGCGAGTCCTGTTCGGGCGTTACCCTTTTTATAACGTCCTTGTCTTAGGGATTCCTGAGGGCCGTCAGTTGATTTTAGAGAGGCTGTATTTTCTTAGGCTTGTTATTCCATAGGAATCTTCCTGATACTTCAGGGATAAAAGAGAAGTCAGTTGCTGACTGATTGTTTATTAAAGCGA
This sequence comes from Platorchestia sp. MABIK, assembly GCA_014220935.1. NCBI lineage: Eukaryota > Metazoa > Arthropoda > Malacostraca > Amphipoda > Talitridae > Platorchestia > Platorchestia sp. MABIK. The sequence continues at coordinate 84,980 of JACJUY010001987.1, forward strand.
GCCGTTTTCAACAGTTCTTCTGTTGGCTGCGATAACTTCCAATTTTCTTCAGAGTTTCAGGTGGCTGCGGCTAAATAGCGAAATTTCGAGCTGAGCTAAACAAGCTTTGAGCTAATTTCAAGCTGACAAGCTTTGAGCTAATTACAAGCTTTGAGCTAATTACAAGCTTTGAGCTAATTACAAGCTTTGAGCTAATTACAAGCTTTGAGCTAATTACAAGCTTTGAGCTAATTACAAGCTTTGAGCTAATTACAAGCTTTGAGCTAATTACAACCTTTGAATTTTTGAGCTGAGCTAAACAAGCTTTGAGCTAATTTCAAGCTGACAAGCTTTGAGCTAATTACAAGCTTTGAGCTAATTACAGCCTTTGAATTTTTGAGCTGAGCTAAACAAGCTTTGAGCTAATTTTAAGCTTTGAGCTAATTACAAGCTTTGAATTTTTGAGCTGAGCTAAACAAGCTTTGAGCTAATTTCAAGCTTTGAGCTAATTACAAGCTTTGAATTTTTGAGCTGAGCTAAACAAGCTTTGAGCTAATTTCAAGCTGACAAGCTTTGAGCTAATTACAAGCTTTGAATTTTTGAGCTGAGCTAAACAAACTTTGAGCTAATTTCAAGCTGACAAGCTTTGAGCTAATTACAAGCTTTGAATTTTTGAGCTGAGCTAAACAAGCTTTGAGCTAATTTCAAGCTGACAAGCTTTGAGCTAATTACAACCTTTGAATTTTTGATCTGAGCTAAACATGCTTTGAGCTAATTTCAAGCTGACAAGCTTTGAGCTAATTACAAGCTTTGAATTTTTGAGCTGAGCTAAACAAGCTTTGAGCTAATTTCAAGCTGACAAGCTTAAAGCTAGTTATAAGCTAACAAAAATTTGAAGTTCGAGGTATGTTTCGCAAGTGTCTGTGATACGCGAGCTCAGTTCATTTCTAGTGAAGAATTATACTCCCTCCTATTAAATTACAAAGGCACTAGTCGACCTATCTTGGCGATGGCCTAAGAGCGGTTCGAACGAAATTTTTTAGGGGGGCTGAGTGAAAAAGGTTGAGAACCCCTGCCTTAGAGGAAAGCAGGAGTGGCTACGATACCCTTCGCATATCGCACTATAGTAATGAATCCCCGGTCTCTGCCTCTGAAGGAAGCGCGTTCTCTCTCACAAGACTGACGCAAGACCGCTCGGATCGAACCTTTTAATCAAGCGTCGTCGTCTGATAAATACGCTTTCAAGTTCTATTCTCAGTGGAAACAATGATAAATATTTTCCTGGGTCGCTAATAGCACCTCACATATTTTTCCTAATAAATAAACCAACGCACAAATTAAATGGTAAATAAGAAATTTATATTTACCTTTTTTTAAGTATTAGTTTAAATTTAAAAATTAGATTTAATTATTGAATTAAATGAATTTTAATAAAGAAAAACATTGAATTACAAAATCTCTCAACGTCAACATCTGGCCCCTTCAAGTGCTGAGTCTTCGAAGTCGTTTGGTCCGTCGTTAGGAGTCGGCTCCTGTGCAGACCGCGTCGCTGCGCGGTGCGTCGGAGTTGTGTTTCAGTCTCACTCGAAAATAATCATTTTAGAATGATGATATATGTAGAGCGTTACGAAATGATGTCTAACAGGTAAAACAGAATGGATGAGTTTTTCTAAATTGTCTTAGCGTTTGTTTGTTTTCCATTTTAATAAACTGAAGTGCGTAGCAATAAAATTGTTTTCTACACTTTATTCAGCAATTTTTCGAACTACGTCCCTGACACTGTCGAGTAGAATCAAATTTTTAGAAAATTATCGTTCGTAGAACAGCAGCAAAAAATTCTGATTATGTTGAATTATTGGGAAGCTAATTTTCCATTCGACAGTACAACGTACATCTACACACTTTCAAATGCGCGGCTCGAAAATTATTGCTCTGAATCTGTTTTATATCATAAACGTTCTCAATTTTTGAGACTGTACGTTGGTTTTTTGATATATAAATTAACATGAAAAAATATATATGCTGAAAGAGACAAATACTTAGCATTTAGTACAAAAATATATATGAAAAATGTATTCAGCATTTATCATTTTAATACATTTGAACGATGAATTTAATATTCAGTAATTTAACCCCTTCTTCGGCAGAAACGTGCATACTCGTCTTCACAAAATGTTCTTTTTTCAGTCGTCGACGAGTATACTCGTCTGAAACTTTACCGTCAAAAACCAGCTACGTACGTATTTACTCGTCATTTTTAAGCCTCGATCAGTAAGCCATTCTACGTGTGAAACGAGTATTATCGTCAAATCGTATGCCTGGCAGAGGCAATAGGGTAGAGCTGTGAGATTTCAAGGACACTGTTACTAGACTTGCTCCAACAGCCATTGTCGTCGGATGGGTGTTGTTTGCGTCCACATTTGCATTCATTTTTTTGCAGCATTTTGAAGTGTTACACCACAAATGTCTAGTTCAACGGAAGATAGTGAATATGAACCATCCCTCAGAAGCTTGAATACTTCTGATAACTCTGCCAGTTCATCAGACAATGAATATTTCTCGACAAGTGAGGAGGAGGAGGAGGAGGGGGGTGACTCGTTTTTGCCGACAAAGGTATTTTCAAAATAAAACGTTAACCACAAAAATGGGAAGAAAAAATAGTTACAAGCTTTTCATAACAAGCATCAAAAATACTATATAGAACCACAATAAAAAATTAGTCTGAAAAAGAAACGTATTTAACAAAAAAATTGTTGGGGAAGGGGTTAATTATATTAAATGTACCTAGTGTTCATCACTGCTTGTAAGTTTAAGCAAGTCTTTGCTGCTACTTGAGTCTTTTTGGCGCGAGTGGCGCATCAGATCTGATTACAAAATATTGCTACATTACTTGCACCTACAGGACCTTTCTTATAAATCCGAAAAAACATAAAATCGATAATTCTGATCAATCTAAAAGTTACCAACACTAAAACACATCAGTTACGCTCAGATACTGTATCTATGGAGCAGGCAATTAACATATATGTAGAGTTCATAACATGGACAAAGAGTAGCGTTCAGCATCTGTGACCTTTCTCGCACGAGCCCAGCCTATATTGCAAAATCCCTCTAGTATCTTAGGCAGACAGTTCCGATGTTTGTAAGCGCTTTGATGAATCTGGCCAAGAATGCAGAGCCACCCACTCGCCAAGAAAAGATCAAATTCGCAAACTCCGCTATCCTCAAAAGAAGCGTCAAGGCTAATCCACCCATGTCATTATCGACATTGGCTAAAATGAGGCTCATCAGCATCACAACAATAATATTCACCGAGCGATCAAGACCTTAACATAAACTTCAATGCACAAGGTAAGAAGCATCTCCTAGTAAGAGGAAAGAAGTTCCTTTGGAGAAGTGTAAGAGAGTTTTGGACTTGCTGCCGATGAAAACTATTTAATCTACAATCAAATTCTTTTCTAAAGAGAAGATAAGAAGAAACATCACGATCTCTGAATTGCCTCTTCGAACACTGACATTCAACCTACGATGACGACGAAGAAACCAGCTTGCGGCATGACGCTCTGCATCGTTTCGAGGGAGGATGACGCCTTTACCAACTTCATTGCCGACAAACAAACATAGGCATCTAAGGATGCTTTATTTCTAATTCAAGCCTGATATAAATCACCTTGTACATTGTTTTTCAAATGCCTTATAACTAACACCAGGACGCCATGACGCTTTTCCCCCGGTCAAGATCGGTACCCATTTCAGACACCTAGGTAGAGACCGTAGAGTGGGGTATTGTGCTTTGAATGTTTCCCCCTATACCCAATGGAGAAAATCTCCACCCAGAGCCGGGATTCGAACCCTCGATGCCTTTACTGAAGGGAAGGTCCTTAAACCACACGGCTATGACGAGCACAAGCGACAAGGAAAATGTGAACGCCAAACCCAACTGTAACATCTTACAAACAGAATTAATTAAATGGATGAAGGCCGGGCCTTTAAAATAACGAGTCTATGTTCCAACAGGACTCTCGCGCACACACGACGAGCAAAACCATAGACTTGCTCTAGTGGTCCGTTGAGGGATTCTGAGAGAAAGACCTTCCAACTTGCCTGACCTGAACCCTTTGAATTACTAATTTTAGTCCCAAATTCAGGCCAAAGCTTATGCACAGCCCCACAATAGCGTCACAGCTCTTAGTGAAGGACATCAAAAATGCGGGAAGTCGTTGGAAACGGCGCAGTTCTCCGTGCCATGTCCAGCTTTCGAACCGGCGCAGATGTCATCATAGCTAAAGACGATCATATCGAATAAAAGTTTTGCTCTTCTGGTTTGATAAATAAAGTTTTATTCTTGATAAGTATCTAACATAATACCTTAAGTAATAGGTACGAGTATAAGCTAAATAATTATTTTCAACGCATTGTGTTACTTTTTCCTTGAGTTATTAGGATTTAATCATAGTTAGGAAAATTGAACGGATTTCTCTGAAAGACCCTGCTCTAGTTCATGGGCTTTCTTGTGTGGAATGACAGAATTTCAATGCGCAAACATCAGATTTATTTTCATCATATCATTGTATTAGAAATTCCTTTTCACATGTAGATGCAGGTCCATATAGAACAACTCCCAAATTGGAGCGATCCCCAACGACAGACCCCATTCAGAGCACTCGGTTATGATTGTGATGAATGAAAAAGTTAGCTTTCAAAGATGTTGCTTTGATTCTTACGAAAAAGCTAAATTTCTACATGAGACGAGAACGATCACACAAAATAGTTTTTGGTAAAATTAAGTGTTGTAGTGTTCAGTGTGAATAACCTCGTTTATCATTATTGCACAAGCCTTTCTACAGACGACTCATCAGTTGTGAGATGATTTAATCAATTTTCCATTAAATGCCAAACAAAACTTTTTGATCGAACTGTAAATGACTAGTTTCCACTTTACACGTCTAGTAAAAACTGACCGCATCAGTAGTAACGACAGGATAGACCTTCCGATGTAAAAAATGATTTTTTATCGTTTTTATACTTAAGATTTAAATAAAGGAACAATTGCGGACGTATTCGATGTTGCCATGAATCGATTGAACGCGCCGTGACGAAGCGTGGTAAAAACGAGCGTTTTTCGATCATCATAAAACGAAGAAATTTCAGCCGTTCTTCCCTTCCCAACTCTTGCCACTCCCACAATTTCCTTTTTTGTAAAGCCATCAATAACTCATCCGGCTCCTCCCTTCATTTTTGGGCCCTTGAGCTTTCCTGCCCGTCTTCCACACCCTCCCTTGCTCCTCTCCCTTACTCCTCTCCCTCAAGCCCAAGCCCTCCTTCCTTCTGCCCCTCCCTCCCTCCGTTCTTAGCGCTCTCGCCCTCCTCCGGACAGCAGCACCTGCCCGGCTTTCCTCCCTCTGCACCAATTTTCTCCTCGATTGCTTGTCGCGTTGAGGCATTTGTGAGTGTAATTTTCCTTTACTTACATTGTTGAAACAATTTACGTAATCTATTGTGGAACTGCTCTGTGGAAAAACACTTCACGCCGCACTTATTTCGAACTGCTTGAAGAGCTTGAGGCGATGCTTCATGATCATCAGTACTCTGAGTTTAGCGTGTTCCGTGCTTTATGGATACAAATATCTTGTTCTCAAGAATGTCAGGGTTACGTTTTGAGCTATTAGTTACTGAAGTAATTGTATATAATAAGCAACTGTTGCAATAGGGTCCAGTTAAAAAGAAGGTTCCACTGAACGAAACAGATTAACTAACACTTGCAGCGCATTAGTTCATATTTTTTTCTATAAAAAAAGTATTTGGGTACTAATTGGGTCATGAATACCGAAACACTAATTTCAATAATTAACAAAACATCTTCGCATTATTCAATAAATTTCATTCCGAAAATACGTTTAGTCACAGTCGGCATCAATGTTAAAATGAATAACTTTGGCTAATACAGTAGATCACCAAGAAGACATGAACCTGATCTCGTGACATTAATCAAAATAGTTGTCAAATAAAACTATTTCGAGAGCGATTGTGTTCAAAAATAAATAAGATCGAATTCCCACAAGAAATTGAACATGTCTCATTGCTCGACGTCGGCACTTCGAATTGATGTCACACGCAAATAAAGAGGACCTTTGAAACAAAACTGAGAGAAAAGGTAAAGTGGCACTTCGACTTCTTTTTGATAGTTGCCCTGATAGTTTTATATTTGTGTCTACCTCCTACTTGACAGGCCTAATGATAGCGGCTGAAAGTTGTACTTGAAGCAGCAACAGTCATTTAATTTATATTTATTGTTAAATAACCATCTGTTGAATAATCAATAACTCGTACTGAAGAACTCCCTGTATTTCACCCACAGGCTTGACGACATCCTTCACTGTTTGTAGCCTGAGTTGCTGGCTCACCTCAGCTGCTTTGAGCATCAGTTTGAAAAATAGTGAGAACTTTGAGGGACTAAAAAACTCGGAGCTTATTTAGTTGGAAAAACTTTTCATTGTAGTTCCTTTTTTTAATGTTCGACGGAAGGTTTCTGCCTGGTGCAGCGGATATCCTGTCACTGTCTCTGTCGAATAATTCATAGCTTCCATTCACGGTAATTTCTCGCTCAGAAAAATGCTGGGTCTCTGACAATCACAAATTTTCTTTCGGATGGCTTATAATTTTAAGAGAAAATGTAGGTGGAAGCGCGGACGCCCTTCAATTAGCCTGATTTTGTAAAAAATTGTAGCATTAGAGATCATATTAGAGTAAAAACTGCCACTCTCTCTCTCAGCGAATATCGACACCATTACATGAGCCTCCATTTTAAACGAAAAATTGAGAGTTCTCTTTTTCGGCTCCATTGAGGAATGGAGGTACTCGGAGATTTCACCAGTAATGTTTAGGAATCAAAATGGTCGTCAAATGGAAGTGCGTAAAGAGATAATTTACAGAGCACAAAAACTTTTGATTAGATATTTCAAATCTATTTCGCTCAGAATTGCCATCCTCAATAATTCTATAATTTGCAACACTAAAAATAAAACAGGTCTACAGAAGTTTTCATAAATTTTGCTTGCTCCTTGATTCGTTGACAGAAGGAAGATGTCTTCAATGTTAGAGCCTGGTACCCGGTGCCGACAGGCGGGCATTCACCAAGTGAGGTACTGCACAACGGCGATACTCCTCCTCCTCACCGCTTTGCTGAAGGAGCTTTCCTGAACAGTCAATGACCCTCTGTTTCTGTGTGAACGCAGCGACCACTTTCATTTATGAGACACGATTGAAAAATGTTACAAACAGTTATTCATCACGATTAAGAGCTACGAATTTACATGTTTCACAAGTTCGTCACTCGTAGTTTACTACAGGCGACAGCCTGCACCCTGGTGTTATGTCGTATCCACATGAAACTCAGAGAAAAATTTACATCGAGGTCTTAATAAGCTATAGCATATCCTGGTCAAGCTTCAATACTCCTGGCTGTGTAATGCAAAAAATGCTATCTGTGTCTCTTCAAATCGTTTGCAGTGAAATTCGATTGCAAAATTTTTTTTGCCGTCAGCGAGATCTTTTAATTACATTGTTTCAAAGTAATTTTTTTGTTTGTTGGTAACTTCTATTTAGAGGTTGAAACTAAAGGCTTAGGTCACATTGTACTTTTGAAAACGAGGGTTCAACATTCTCTGGGGCAGAAAGGGCCAGTGTTTAGGGTTTTTCGTGCTAGTGTTCCCTTTACTTACGCTTCCTTTCTGGAGTTAGGTATCGTGGCCGTCGCTCCGTGTGAAGTGAATTTATGCAGCCATCTCCCTTATTGTCGAATAAAATCAATCAGTTCATTTATCAGCCAACTCTTTCGCTTTACTCCCCGTTGCTATTTTATTGCTCTCAAACTTTGGTATTTACATTCACTAGCACGTTTTTATTATAGGAGTATATCTCTGACTCGGTCGCACGGACGCCCCGGCACCCAGCGGCCCGCATGCGAGCTCCACACGCGGCACCTAATGGGCCACTTGCTCTCCCGCCCGAAGTTCCGCCAATAATCCCAAACGAGAGACGCTGCCTCGGCCCTGCTTTATTGTTATGGCAACAGAAGGCCCGCAATGTGCCGCTCTAAGTAATGGCGCCGCAATAGCAACTGGTGGCAATGAGATCCCATTATTCTATACTGGATTAAACGAGGGAAATTCTTGACGTAACCAAATGTTCTGAAAATGCAAAATGTAACGTTTTGACAATTGCTTCTAATTATGTAAAATAAACTACGGACTGATTGCGCTGAAATATCTCTCGAGAGAATGATGAACTTAGGCTTAGAATTCTGTCTTTGTTGGTAAATAAGGTATAGAATGCAAAACGTTAGCAACAATACGTAAATGCTGTGGCAGTGAATGACCAACTACCGTGAAACAACTTCATATCATCGAATTCATATAAGCGCTGAACTGTGCCTAGTTTAGAAGCAATTCAGAGCGCAGTCATTTCAGTACACAAAGCGAAGAAATCTTTTCGATATCAGGTACGGAATGTTAAGAAAAGTGTAGCGAGGTACGCCGGACTTAAGACGTTCGTCCACTATGTTGATGACCTTTTCTAATTTCTAAACTTTACGAAACAGTTGAAGTTCATCATGTGATAAATTGCGAAGAAATTCACTCAACATTTCTTTATTGGAACACTGTCAATAATTAAAATGTACAATCTATGAAGTCTATTAAACGCAACGTTTCGATGTTCAAACATCATCATCAGGCGAAAATATACGGAAAATACAGCGGTCTACAGCCTGATGATGATGTTTGAACATCGAAACGTTGCGTTTCTTAGACTTCATAGGTAGTTCATTTTAACTATTGACAGTGTTCCAATAAAGAAATGTTGAGTGAATTTCTTAGCAATTTATCACGTGATGAACTTCAACTATGTTGATGACCATTCATCCGCTTTAAAATGTATTGTAAAGAACGTAAAAACAGACTACTCTTCATCCGCCCTTACAAGTTTCAGCGAAATCGAATTTATTTCACCGTAAGTATTCCACGGACACAAGCTGTGTTTCTGAGTGAAATTAGTACAATGCGTTTCAATTAAAATATTAAAAATCCCATATTAAAAAAAATAAAAAGTTGTTCTTGGGGCCAGAACAAAGAAAATCTAGAAATAGCACTCGAAATATATTTGACTACCGAAGATGACTTAACGGAACAACTCTTTCTTTTCGAGCACTTCGTGTCGATTGAGCTGGAGAAAATTTCCTGAGTGGTTGAGCCACCTTCGTGACTGACGCACATAAATCTGCGGCAAGAATTGCAATTGATTCCAAAGACTGACACGAAAGTTCAGCGCGTCAGCGCCGCTGCACCAGTTTCCCTTTACGAACAGAGCACTCGCTATAGACACTCTCGGCGCCACCGACTCGCATGTTCCCGAGCCGATCTGAAAGTCTCCATCTCTGATGGACTGCTGGTATGTCCCCATTATATGCGCCAGCCAGTTGTCAATGGCAAAGAGTAGCAATCGAAATAGTGCGACATTTTGTTCGTGCTTGTTTAGTTTATTCATTGTCAATCCTCGAGCAATCCCAAACCTACTAATGTCAATTGTGGAGCATCTTCCGTCTTTCCAATAGTTAATTATCGATTCTCTTCAATCAGATTTTTCATGTTTTACATGCGCACGATGCATGACATCTCTGTGAGATCTTGGAAATGACACTTTTAAAACTTCCGTATTATTTCTCATTCATATCATCATAGAGTTCATTCTCAAATGCTGTGAAGGAAGAAATCACTGATACGTAATACAACTAGAATCCCTCCCACTAAGAGACTGTAAATGGCACTCCCTCAATTGTATAATTACGTATCTCGTTGTACATCTTCCTGCGAACACTAACCCGTGACCGCCCACTTCTCTCTCCTCTTTTTCGTTCCGTGAAGCGCACACCCGACAGCCTGCCCCTCGCCCTCTAATGCGTTCATCCCCCACTTGCCCGTCCCTCCGCATGCCCGCACTTGGATGTGTTACTTTATATGGGCAAAAATTGGCAGAGAACAAAACACGCGGAGCAGCGCTACACGCGTCCATGCCCGCCTGCCCAACGAGCTTGAGGCGGAGTGGGGAATGAAGCAATGTCGAGCGTGGTACATGACGATGCTTCGGAAAAAAATAAACATTGTCATGACTGAACACTCGGCTAGTGATTGAAATACCAGTATTGAGGCATAATTTCAGTTATTTTGTACTAATTTATACCATGGAAGTAATGAATAGGACTTGAATGCAGGGACGGGAAGAAATGCTAATGCTGTCGCATGAAATCCAAGGATTTGGTCATCCAAAATAAAAGTTAAAAAAACTGTGACAAAAAACAAGGACTGAGAATAAATAAAATGAACTCCAACGAAAACAAAAGAGCCAATTAAACGCGCATATATTGAACAAAGAAACTAAGGACAAGATGGTAAAGGGTGAAGGAAAAGAATCTAAGAAGGACGAAATCTGATATCCATGAAGGATGGCACAGAGAGGAAATGGTGCTAACATCGCCTTAGAAACTACATCCTAAAGAACACAGGAGCAAGATACTATCTTTTCAGACGATGACATGACGCTCTAGGAATAAGAGTTGCTTGGCAGATGAACAAATTTGGTGAGAATTTGAACAAACAAAAAATGACATTGATAAAAGTAGAGAAAGAGTTCAACGAAGTAAGTTCATTAGTATTGAGCTAGTCCGCCAAATTTCACTTGAGAAAAGTTTAATATGAGTAATAGTCAAATCATCATTGCTCTGCAACCAATGTCGTTTTAAAAATAATTGTTGTCAGCATGACGTGTCTTGCCGCACACTGACTTGGGTAAATCGCGGTCACTAGATTTCACGCAAAATTTCATGACAAAAAGCCAAATGGGTAAATTTTGGATAGGCTGAGGCCAGTCTGTCCACTTCGGGACAAATGTGTCCCTCACCTCTGCGCTGCGCACGAGATGACGCGAGGCTGAGGCTACACCGGTGGTGGTGGTGATGAAATTCTGTCGCTACCGACCGCTCTTGCATATTTGGGTCACTGCCCTCGTTTCAGGGCAAACGCTGTTCATCTAGCACGTATTTGATTGGCGATCACTGGAAAACAAACACATCGCGACTCTATTTAAAAAAAATCATATATTTTTATGAACCATAGTTTTATTTGAATTATAAATGTTTTTTGTTCCACATCTAGAACGACCGAGTAACACTGCCTCCAAAAAACGCGATTGGTTATGGAATGCAAGAACATGTGACGCAGTATAGTCAATCAGTTGCGGAATGTGCCTGAGCGGCCCTTAAAAAGTCACAATTGTCGCGCTTGAAAAGTAACTTTTGGCATTTCCGTTAGCAAATGGATGGAGCATAAATCTCCTTCCATCCACAGTGAGCATTTATATTCCACTTTTCGAATAAGAGTTGCATAAATTTCTTTTGTGAACGCCACTCGTGATCACCCTGAGAGTGACTTAATTGGTAGCTGTCGAGGTGGCAGGTAGGTCCCTCAGAAGTGCTCGGTGCTGTCACCTCATCCGCAGGCTTCACTAGAGACTTTACGATGCCTAACTATACGATGAACTATTCACGCTTACATCTCTCATTAAAAATGTCGCCACTGATATCACGTAATTGTAGATGAAGAGTTGGAAAAGTCGACATTATGTACAAGCACTAAGTAGGCAAAGACGAACTACGGTACAGAACATTCTGTTGTCAACCCATGCGATAAAAACATAAACTAAAAGGAAATAGAGCATTTTTCTACCATAAAGACTGCTTGCTTTCACTGTTTGCATGTGTTGATACTCCTTATTTTGAACCAAAGTAGATTAATTTGTTCTCAACACTTTTACAACATAATTAAACGATCAGTGAGCCGCAATCCCATAAATTAAAAATAAAACGTGGCTCGTTTCGGTAAAAAAATTCTGAGGTACAGTTATGAGGCCCGAGAAGATAACGACCAGATAACGAAACTCCAGGGTCAGTCTACTTATACGTCTGCAGATTAGTGAATGATACACACATTTTTCGAAATTGTTAGTAATGACAAGTTTTGTTTAGAAAGCGGTCTAAAATTTTACCGTAAATAGAATGACCCTTTAGCAATACTCGCCAAACACCCGATTTTCTTACGCCAGGTAGATCAGAACACGAATCCCGAATAAAAAGCACAGATGACCTAAGTCAAGAATTCATCATGTTTCATCCCGCTATCATGCTACAAAATACAAGCGAAAACTATACTAGATATCAATGTCGCAATACAGAAATGCAATTGTTTGTAATAAATAATACAAAGTAAATAGTTATTCCACTCATTCCTGCCACAAAAAAGAAGCAGCTTGGTTCGAGCTTCTGAAAAAAGCATCCACGAAAAATGTAAGAAGAATATCATGGGATCTTGATAATTTTCATAGTATGTTATTATTCGATGCACATAAAATAACACAAAACAAGCATAAGCTGTGGCAAACTGCAAACTGCACGAACTAATTGAATCCACGCCGAGCCCCCGTAGTTGGCTTGTGAGGATCGATGATTTGTGGCACCGATTGATTTAGATCAGTAGAATACGAGTAGGTGTAAATGTTTTAGGTGTGTGAACAGCAACTAGTTTGCCAAATTTACTTCAGATACAAGGGTCAATGGCTATTGCAGTGATTAAGTGAACCCTCCTGAACTAGGTATAAATCGCAGGAGTCTGTCTCAGTCCTTTAAAACAGAAGCGGTGCTAACAGAAGCACACCTCCGAAACATATGTAAGTGAAGAAAGAAATTAGGATGAAGTTAAATGTGCGGAGCGGCAATGATGAAGACATGCAGCTAAAAGACAACTTGCTTATGCTTGTAGTAGAAGTAGTAGTAGTTGTAGTAACATGGGTTTGCTAGCGCTTCAGTTATTCAAACTATATCGCACCGAAGGAACTCGCCTATGCTTTAACTGCATGCATCACCCACTTTATGAACATAGCTATTTCAGGATATTCAGGCAAGAAATATTGATATGCTTAATTTTAATTCTACACACTACAAATACACGATACCCGCAACTGTAACTTACTAGGTATACTCAAAATTTTGCGCAAAATAGGCTAGGAAACGTCACCATTTTTACAACTTTCTAAGCTGGCACACAAGTTGTATTGCATCGACTCCCCAGACATGACAATTACTAGGCAGAGAGGGGCAAGACAATCGGTCAGTTGATGACCTTAGTTTTAAGCCTGGGATATAGATAGACTCATATACGATAATAAAATTACAGCGGAGGCCACAGCGTCAGCATGCCTATAGCGAGCTCAATTACGTTACTATGTACAGCAAAGTCGAACACATCGCTAATCTAATTTTTTATCGATATTAGATATTTCCTCTTTATCACTACTGATATTGTGCGACTAGATCTCTGAAATTTTCATAAGATCGTTATTGATGTCGGACCACTGACCTGCTGCTGCTCAAATGTTGTCGGACACTGACTCCCTGCTGCTGTTCATATGTTGTCGGACAATGACTCCCTGCTGCTGTTCAAATGTTGTGTCGGACACTGACTCCCTGCTGCTGTTCAAATGTTGTGTCGGACACTGACTCCCTGCTGCTGTTCAAATGTTATGTCGGACACTGACTCCCTGCTGCTGTTCGTATGTTATGTCGGACACTGACTCCCTGCTGCTGTTCATATGTTGTCGGACAATGACTCCCTGCTGCTGTTCAAATGTTATGTCGGACACTGACTCCCTGCTGCTATTCAAATGTTATGTCGGACACTGACTCCCTGCTGCTGTTTAAATGTAATGATCAACTTGCAGATGCGTTTTCCTCCAAATCTGTCAATCTCCACAGGTCATGCTTTGAAACACGGTCATGCTACACGTGAATAAAAACTGTTTTTCATTGTCAGTAGATCAAGTATTTGTGGTATGATTAACGTTCGTTATGCATGTTAATGAGAGCAAAAATTGTATAATGTTTTGTTACATGAGAATGTTCCGTGTTATATTGACATGACTATTCAGGTTAAAAGAACAATCCCTTCAAGAACTGTCTCAAAACATGCAAGTAGAAGTGAAAAAATTCCTCGAATATTCTAAGAGAGCACTTTTCTTTTTCACGGTGCAAAAATCCATGATAACTGTCATTTATTTTCACAAAGCGCTTACTCTTTGGCCTTCCTAAGAAAAATTATTCATTACCACAAACTGTATTCTAAAGTTCGAAAGTGCGCGATAAATCCTGGACCTGTAACATGAAAATCATTTTGAGTAGCCTTTCTCAGCCTGCACCCTTTCCTCAGCCTCCGCCCCAGCCTCTCAGCGCCGTCTGAGCCTGGTCCAGAGAGCGCTCGCCGTCAGTGTCCCATGGTATACGCATGATCGCCTTAAATTCAAAGCTGAGATGCTTTGTTTCTCAAGGCAGAGTTGAACTGAGAGCTTATTTATTTTTCTGGTGAGTGTGACTGCAGGTGGAAACAATGCAGTACACCAGGTCGCCTTTTGGGTTGTGAGTAGGACAGGCACGGTCATTCTTGACTGTAAAATGATAAATCTCATATTTTAAAGGGTGCATGAGAAACCACAAATTTAGCAATTTTTGAAAACGGAAGTAGGAGTCGAACAGTATCGAATTGGAACTTACGGGCGAAAATCTTTCATAAATATAGTGAGTTATTGAGATGAGTGAACAGAAGAAAGCCCAAACAAGTTCCCTGAGAAGGTCACCCATAAAGTGATCTGAAGTTCTTCAGTTTCACTATATGAATCAGAATTGAATTGGAGACACTAGCCCGATCCTTCAAAACGTTTTGATTCACTAAATGGAAGACAACCTGCGCGAGAAAACATAGAACGTTCAAACTTTCGCAAGCCTGTGCCTCAAAATCACAATTACATTTTGTTCGAACAGCTTCTCATGGCTCTCCATAAGTTGAGCAAACATTATGCAGCGGAGGTCACAGCTCAGTTACCTCAAATACAAACTAGAATGGTATTAAAAAACAAGGTATTAGTATTTTTAAAATGCCCTGTAGAAGTGTGCACACATATTATGAGCACTTACAGTCATACTCGTACCTTGTGTCTCCTCTTTGCTTCAAAATGATGCATTAAAATATTATTTTGTAACTTTATTCTAGTTACAATATCGTCCTTCACGCAATCGGAGAAAATACCGTATGTTAGCCTCAGGAACTCTGTTTTACACTAAATGACATCACTGTTCTGAATCGATCAATTATAGTATGATTTCATGAATAAATGTCTTATGGATTCAAATTACGAAATCCCTCATTCCTGCTATTAGTAAATGAAATCAAGCAATTGGAAGAAGTTCCTCTCATTCAGCCGCTGTAACTTACTTTCACCCTCAGTCTGCTTTATTTTAAAACCGACTAACTTCTTTACCTATCGCACTCATCACTCTGAACTGCACTTCATACACGTGACAGTTCCTCAATACTTTTTTCTGACTGACTTTCATAGACTTTTTCAACAGTAATTATGGGAACTAAATGAATGTATTAGATCGGAAGTGTTTTCAACCTTAGTGGCTGTGTGTATAGTTTTTTCACTGGCAATTTCGATGATGATTTTCTTTAGATTTATTTTTGTGCAGCAAAATTTTTCGTGCATTTAATTTATTCTTACATACTTGTGAGTTTTACACCTAAGGTTTATTTTCTTAACACGCATTTCTTCACGAGTACATTTCTTACTGAGGCTTGTTTATTGCAAGCTTTGGTATTCGCAATTGAATGCCTGTAAATTGTTTCTTGTATAAACTAAGTTGAATTCAGAGTTTTGAAATGCTTCAAATCACGCCTCACATGATGGCACTGGGATTTAAAAAGCTATCTCACATGTGCATTGCGCACTGTGCCACGTAATAACTTGCATATATTGTTTAGATTTTTCTTATAGACACTAAATTAAACCCTAATATTAACAGTAGGCATTACTTTTCTGAAGAAAATTGCGTCAGTTCACTTTGGTAAAGGGAAAAGTTAAAAAGCGAAAAGCAATTAGGGGAACCGAACGAAGTAGGTCTCATAGAATTTATGAATCACTCCGGTATAAATATAAATTTGTCGCACAACACACGCACAACACAAACAATTGATGAATGCATCGAGGAATTAATGAATGCATCGAACAATCATCGGTTATTTTAAGTTTTACTTGGAGATAAAAAGCTAGCATTGTCACTGAAACGATTCCAATGTGGTAACCGTGAGGAATTTCTTGAAAGACTTAAAACAACTGCTAACAAATTTTTTTTTCAATTTCAAGCCTTTCAAAATTTTTTCCGCAATTTTTTCAAAAATGATATCAAGTTCCTCAAAGCGTTTTCCCAGCGCAATGATATTGTCGTGTGTAAGCCAGACAAGGGTCGTGGCGTTGTGATACTTGATAAAGCTCAATATACCGCTAGTTTATTGTCTATAATTTCCAATTCGTCTAAGTTTCAGGAAATATTCAAACTGGTGCATAAATACTCACTAAAAATTAAAGATAAAGCTAACAACTTTATCAGAATATTGGAGAAAAACAACTTATTTGCGAAGGAAATCTACGACTCTTCCTTTATTTCCGGTTCAGGCCCTGGGATATTGTTTGGTCTCCCCAAAATTCACAAGCCTAACTTTTCTACTAATTTTCGATTTCCGCCTATTTTTGCTGCGTACAACAATCCTAGTTCCAAATTGGCAAAAATTTCTTGTCCCTGTTCTCAAACCGCTGACTAGCGACGAATATACTGTTGAAAATTCTTATCGTTTTTCAACTGAAATATGCAATTTTAATGACGCAAACTCATTTTACATGGCTTCTTTTGACACTGAAAGCCTTTTTACCAATATTCCACTCGTAGAAACTATTGACATTTGACTTTCTAAATTATTCAAAGGTGGTTCTGGAGGGGTTTTGGGGCTAACGAGGTCATATTTTAAGTCTCTTTTAGAATTGGGCGTACTTAATTCTTCTTTTCTGTTTGATGGTCATCTTTTCTGTCAGCTGGAGGGGGTGGGAATGAGGTTGCCGTTAGGGCTTACTTTTGCTAACATCTTCATGTGTAATTACGAGAAAATTTAGTTAGATGACTGTCCTGCTGATTTTAAACCCTTGTTTATAAAAGGTACGTCGATGTTACTTTTTTGCTTTTCAAAGAACAAGCTCATGCATCTCAATTCCTTGATTATTTAAACTCTAAGCATAGTTCGATCAAATTTACGGTGGAGGGTGAGAACAACAGCAGTATTCCTTTCCTTGATTGTTTGGTCAGCAGAGTGAATGGAAGATTTCAAACATCCGTTATAGGAAAACAACGTCCTCTGGACTAGTTTTGAGTTTTTTAGTTTTTGTACCCTCAAATTCAAATTGAAAAGCATCAAGACCCTTTTAAACCGTGCCTTCCTAATTTCATCCAATTAAAACTCTTAAAAAAATTTTCGTTAACAATGGATATCCAGTTACCTTATTCGAGTCCCAGTTGAAGCAGTTTTTGACCAAAAAGCGTAATAGATTTCCGTCCACCGATGACCCTAATGATGAATTTTACATTTCTCTCCAATATTTCGGTGCTTAATCCGCGAAACTAAAAGAAGATCTGAATCTCTTGTGGTTAAAAACTTCAAAATTAATTTACATGTTATTTTTGTGAACAATTTTTTTATTAGATCATTTTTCTGTTTCAAGGAAATCTTCCCGTTGCGATGCGATTCTCAATTGTTTGTGAATGTAGTTGTGCATAGTGTACATCCAGGTACGTCGGTTGCACCGGTCGAACACTAGGACAGAGGATCGCTGAGCATAGGGGAGTCAAGGCTAGGATCAAGGCTAGGACAACCACCCCATTCTGCAATCCGTGTTCACGCAGATAACTGCAATTCAATAATCTCCAACAAAAATTTTCAATCATAGGGCAGGGGTCAAATATCACTGATATACGTGTTTTAGAATCACTGCATATTTTAAAAGGTAGACCAGCACTAAATGATATGTCTAGTTCTTTCCCACTGTGCCTTTCCATCTAATTTGTTATAGTCTCGTGAACCGTTGGTTTCTGTAACTAATCACATTCATTTTCATGTTGTGTGTTTTTTCATCTGATGATGGGATTTATCCTGAAACGTTCAAAAAATGTTTAGAATTTTATTCTTCGCTTTTAAATTTTTTAAAAATGTACGTTATCACCAAGGAAAAGATGTTCTTCAATCAGGGTTGTACAGCACCTACAATCCTATATGTCATAAAGAAAAGGGTTTTCCTTGCACCAAGCATAGCATGGCATTAGGGGCTCAAATGCAATAAAGAGCCGTCGTGAATGACATTGCAGAATGAGACACCTGCGCCTGGACCGGAACTTCTGATGTCCGTGCATGCCCAAATATTGGGCAGTGATAACTTACCTGTAATCAAAACTTGCAATATTTTATAAATTAGTAAGAAATCTAAAATGCAGATTTGAACTTGAGTGAATGTATAAATATTTTACCATTATCGCTTTATTTCCTGTTTATTAGAAGACTATTAGTTCTCACCTTAGATTTGACACCAAAGAAACATTATTGAGTGAAACGTGAAGTTTTATACAAAGAAATTGAGACGTGCAGGTGAGCTAAAATTGTGAACGAGGGTGCTGCAGCAGGTTGGTAACTGAACAAAATTTAAAAATTAATTGAATTTAAAATTATGTAGCACTCAACACCAAATTTATCAGGTAACCCCAGCTCTAACAAGAATGGCATCACCCCGAAATACAACAATTATCTGTGAAACAGCTGCAAGGTCTCGGCAAGTTCATTAACCAAAATGTAAAGTATAACATCACTTTGAAAATAATGAATGCAAATTTGGCTTTATTTTTCGACGTTTTCCATTTTGTCATCCATGGATGTTTTCTCTTACAAGTTTTTTCTTTTTTGATTGTGTCTAACGATGTTCTGTAAAGATCTGCGAACTCAAAAGATTTCCTCACTGACAACGCCGAGGGACGTGCTGCACATTTTCCATTAGTTCAGTTTATCGTATTCCCAAATCACTCACCACTGATGCTTTTGCGTCTGTTCAAACAAATGCTATTCTACAGCACACGTCTCACGTTTCTCCCCTACTTTAATCTGGCGATTGGCCATACACAAAACTACTAAGATCCTACTCATAAATTGGTAAATAGTTTTTGCCCCATGCCTAACCCCTATTTCGTTCAACCCATTGAGTCCTGATCCTTTAATACTGGGGTGAAAAGATTAAAGGAATAAATTCTGCAGTTCTCTTAAATGCATCTGAAATTAACCCTTGCATGAATTATTTTCTGCTTAACCCCATCGGAACTGATATATATGTGTTTAATGGAGATAAAATTTTACGGGTATAAAATTCTCAGATCCTGGATCGAAATTTTAACTTGTATTAACATTGGTCGTATTTTGTTTACGCTGAAACCTTGTCGTTTTCTATTTCAAAATTTGATGCTATCTAGACAATCTAACAGAGAGAAAATACTTTCCAATGGTCGCAGAAAGTGTTTCCAAATTATTGTACTTTAGATAAGCAAAGTTTTCACCTCGACTATTTAGTAAGCAAATGAAATTATTACAAATCTTTACTCAGCTAAACTGAAAACAAAATGAAAATACTCATCATTTATCACAAGGTCTAAAATTTTTGGGAATTGTTGGTAAATTTGCTGAAAAATGGTTTTCCCAAAATAAAATATGACCACCGTTTACACTAAACTTTGTTTGCCTATCCCATACAATTCCTCGAATAGTTAAATTACTTCAAAATGATACTATGGCCGTGAACACCAACTCGACTTGAGAAGGTAGTACGTCAGTACCAATGAGGTTAATAAACACCCCTCTTCAAGCAAGAGATTTTCCTCGGAAGCAAACACCCTTTCACTTTAAATGCTAGCGCAGGTAGCTGAATTTTTTGTGATTTAAATATTTCCGGAAATAATGGACAAATATTACTTTGCAATGATGCCACCTTTCCACCAACTTCACGCAAAAGACGGCGCTCTTTGCATGGTATTCACTCGCTCTCGACTATCTGAGTTAAGGACAGAGAATTCACCATTCGCAACGTCTATTCAAAGGATATCATCAGAGCCTCAATGGTTTCTTTCGACCTTTTGACATTCATACAAGCGATTTCAAAATATCGAAATCTTGAGCACGTGCCTACATTGTTACAAGTAGGAATCGAGAATGAACTTAGGGCCTATCAGTCTACAGTAGTTGAGTTGAGGTTCAAATAAACCAGGCATGGCTACCTAGCAAGAGAGAGATCAATTCAAGACAAGAAGTGGGGAAAATTATGTATCAAGATCGACTCAAGTGAAAATTCTTTTGAAGCTAAGAAGCGTATGCCTAAGACTCTAAGGCAACGATTGTAATCATGTCATTCAGATATTATTCTTCGTCACTAGAAGGACAATTGAATATGTACTACGGAGACGAACTCCGTAGTACATATTCAACTGTCCTTCTAGTGACCGTTGTTGGCAATACAAAATTGTATTCTAAAAAATCCTCAGGAGTCCAAAGTGAGACTGAATCACTTTCCAATTACCTGCTTGTTAGTTCTATGAGTAATTTCCAGTTTAAAGCATCTGAGGAGCGAAGCCTATCAGCAGGTGCACAATTCATCCACTTCACATACTGTAAAGAAAACATCGGTTATGGGAATAAAGTCTATCTTATTTTACATTTTCGTGTAGATCAGCTCATCGGCATAGAGCATTAGCAAAATTCCCTGTCATCTGAAAGCTCTGTAATCATTATCCTAATGCTGGATCAAAATGCATAAAAACTTGTTTTCAAATTTCTTCTTTGGTAGAATAAAGCTTTTGCAGACCCTATTTTTGCTCAAAACTGGTGTAGTGATGCTGGCACTTAAAAACAATTGCAACCAAGGAGAAAAATACCACAATCCCTTGAAGCATTTGCTTTAAAAAACTAGTTCACACAACGCCCTTCAAGATTTTTTAAACTAAACAGCGTAACAATTCTGCCTACACTCTCAAACTAGTTGATTACGCTCGATTGCAGGGCCTTTTAATCTATTTTTTTAACTTCTCTTTGTTCCTCTTTCCTGATTGAGCTTTGTCCCCATCTTGTTTTCAATTTCTCTTAAAGTAATTTGCGTTGACTTAGATGACCAATTCACACCGTATGATACAGAGCAGAAATGAAGTCTGACAATGGAGAACAGATGCGTATTAGATCAGTTCAAAATAGAGGTTATATGATGGTCAAGCTCGGTAAGGTTGAATACGCACCACCCAGTCTAACTATGGTCACCAGAAAATATGTTCGTGATTGCCTAATATTGAAATTTGAAAATAACGCGTGGAATTCACTTTGAGACTGAAGTGTGTTGAGAGTATCTGTGTGAAAGGAACAATAAATATAAAATTTAAATCGTGCCATAGATCAACGACACTATTTATGTTAGCATTTAGTTTTCTTGCTTGATGAACACAAAGCAGCAGGAGAGAGAACACACACATGTCATGCGGAACGGGTAAACCAGCGAAAGCAAAACGAGTCACTCCTGTGTTTCCCATTGCGAAGCTCACTATAGAAAAATGGTAATATGTATGTCTGTATGAGGGAAAACGTAGAAGTTATTTATAAAAATAAGAAATCAATGGTTACCCCAGCGCAAGAAAATAAGAAAAGCATTTTCAACCATTTAGAATTTTTAACGAGCGTCTTGAGTAACTAGGCACTTCAAAGGAATTAAAAACTCATTTCACAGCCGAGCTCAACGCTGAAGTCCGCCAAGAAAACTGCATGACCCTGTACGATGGGCTTGAACATATAGGGAATAAATAGGTCTGTGATAGTGAGATGGACAGCCAGGGGTCGTGCTTGGCACGATGGTTACTGGCTTATGGACTTACACTGCCGAGCCAGTTTAGCGCATGTCTTGTATCGAGAGAGACATAGGCCTTAATAGGAAGGAAATTTATCAAATGCTGCCATTAAATACCTCAAATTTTATGATGGTAATGATAATACCACCGCACTTCATGAGATGCCTTATAGAGACTGAATTGCAACTGTTAGTACTTCATCTCGTAGTACTTAAGAATCCTAAAATAATTCTCTGTGCGATCATGGAAAGAGGTTTGAGTTAGAGCTGGGCTGCTACTGCTCGGCACAAGTGACTTGAATTCAAAACAGGTTTCAGTTTTGAGGTTCAAGGAACGGGTTCTGCGTTGCCTTTCTAGAAAATTTACACACTTCTTGCAAAAACTCAGCGCACGAATTTCCTTATTTTAGAAAATACTGCACACGAATTTCCCTATTTAAAAAAAATGCACACGAATTTCCCTATTTTAAAAAATAATGCACACGAATTTCCCTATTTAAAAAAAAGCACACGAATTTACCGGTTTCGAAAAGCAATGAATTCCACTATTTTGAAAAACACTGCACGCTAATTTTCCTGCTCTGAAAAACAGTACATCCGAATTTTCCTGCTTTGAAAATGCCTGAGAACAGAAGAACTAAAGATCCTTAGTTTTATTTTCCATGAACTAATGAAAGGTGCTCAATTTTGACGATAAACAGTTTTGTTTCAACCCTAACGTTAAACAAAGGAGTTTATGTTTAAAGAGTTAAAAAGTCTCGAAATTTTCGTAGAATTCTTGCAATTGGCATTGAGCAAAGGAATGTCTATAACCCAAGAGCAACCAGCCGAGCTGAAAAACTTGGAAGCCATTTCCATTCCCCTGACTCGCGGGCAGGATCGAACATTAAAAAAGTTGCACATTAAAATAGACATAAAAAGTAAGGGCGAGAGAGGGGCTGGGGAGAGGAGGCAAGAAACCCTTCAGCGCAGCTTCCCACAGCTCAGCAGCCCCTGAAGAGGAGACGCTTTCAAAAATCTTCTTTACGCGCAAGAATGTCGAGGTGACACTCGTACAAGTGCCTATATTCCTACACGTGTGTTCTGTAGTCGAACATGAACACAAACGCTCACCTTTTAGCAATGTTCGCTTGATAACAAAAGAGTAAATGCAAGTTGTTCAAAACTCTCATTTCTGAACCTCCACGAGTGAACGCAAAGGTGCCTCTCGACCGAAAAGAAATCTAAATTAACCACATCTGGGCAAAAGCAATAATTCTTAGGCACTCTATTGCCGCAGCAAGCGAGGTCTTTTGTAGGTTTCAGTGAGCGGGGGCGAGGGGTGGCTCGAGGGGCAGGTATTTCTGGTTAGAGCAGGTAGAAAAATCTTATTTAAAATTCTGTGTTAGAAGGAAAGGGTTGCTGGGCAGCAGGGGCGAGTGTGCGGGGAGAGGAGCGGGGGTTGTGGGAGCATCAAAGGAATTCGAATAAAATTCTTCTAGAGATTGGAGAGCGGGGAGTGGAGCAGGGAAGGAGAAGATGGCACCGTCCTGCTGTGCCCTCTGCTGTGCCTTGTGCTGTGCTGTGGTTGTGATGTTGCTGTGCCCTCTGCTGTGCCTTGTGCTGTGCTGTGGCTGTGATGTTGCTGTGCCTTGTGCTGTGCTGTGGC
>JACJUY010001987.1:108600-121827 GCA_014220935.1 Platorchestia sp. MABIK
CTGTGATATTGCTGTGCCCTCTGCTGTGCATTGTGCTGTGCTGTGGCTGTGCTCTCTGCTGTACCTTGTGTTGTGCTGTGGCTGTGATGTTGCTGTGCCCTCTGCTGTGCCTTGTGCTGTGCTGTGGCTGGGATTTTGCAGAGCCCTCTGCTGTGCCTTGTGCTGTGCTGTGGCTGTGATATTGCTGTGCCCTCTACTGTGCCTTGTGCTGTGCTGTGGCTGTGCCCTCTGCTGTACCCTTATGCTGTGTTCGAGTGTGAGCTGAGATGAGCTGAGTGCAGAGACATAATTAACGGTGCGTTGTGTTTGGCTGTGCAATGGGAAGTTGATGCGAGTTGAGGCGTAGCTATAGTTCAGAACCTCACTGCGAGTTGCACCACGGCTGTACGTTACTAGGCAACAGGCCGATCGTGCTCTGTGCTGAGACTGCACGTCACACTATTGCTGTGCATCATGTTCTGGCATGAATGTTGCTCTGAAGGTGCGCTGCTCAGAATTAGCGCAGTACGCTGAGATAATGTCACTCAGTGTGTCGGAGACTATTCCTGTTGCAGTGCTGTGCAGCCATTGCACCAAGCTTAGCTGCTGTGCTGCCACTGCAGTTTCATTCTAGATGCTGTGCAAATGCTGTACACCGCGTTGCGTGTAAAGCGTCTCCTGTGCAACCCTCTCGCTCTGCACAGCTCACAGCTGGCAGTAGCAGCACGTACAATACTTGGTACTTGAAAAAATTACACCTTCATAGTGGTACAGCGTAAGTTCTGCTTTGTTGACGTGGCTACGCTGCGTGCTAACGGCAGGAAACGAAGCCATGTAGAAGATTCTCAGCTTGTGGTATAACACGAAGTGCAGCCACGTCAACTTCACAGAACTCCGGCTGTCAGATGTACCGTGCGCCAGCGCTAAATGTTTTTTAAATCCAGACTTGCTTTCTGCACTGAAGGGTCACTAGCAGTCCTGAAACAGTCGTGTAAGTGCCTCACAAACCTTACACCTCGCCGAGCTGAAACAGGTTTTCGCTTTTGTTTAAACTTATTTAGTCATGAAGTTTTATCAACGTTTGGTTAAAATTTAAATGGTCTGAAACCCTAAAGTACTGAGTTCGTTTTAGCACTCCAGATTTCTCTGAGATTTCAGCAAAATGTAAGACGTGCTCTCATTTCGCAAGCAAGCAGATCGGGCTGAGAGGCCTAAAGCACAAACCGCAGAACGGCGCAGAAAACTGCATCTGTCAAGTGAGATGCGGTGACCAGGAGGCGTTGGGTCGTGGCGCCCGTTCTTCCGCTCCATCTCGCATTAGTTCTAATGACATCAGCTGACATTTTCGTCAGGCAAATACTCTCTAATCGAGTATTCTAAATGTTTTTTACAGTGCTTAAGCTCGTTGAATATCGAAAACGATGTACCCTTGAGAGATATATATAGTCACACAAGTTGAATGTTATTTTTATCCGAGGTGTCATTCAACCTAAACCTCGAAGTAGTCAAACGATACGAATTATGTTTTTTTTTGTTAAGTAGAAGAGTGAATAAATAGTACATTGTTCACACATGATTTAACTTTATTTCTGCTTTGTTGAAACCAAAATTTTGAATTCGATCCCCGCTAAAATCCGTGATTAAAATTGCAAAGACTTTCAAAACAAATTTTAAAACTTTAGTTCTCGCAAAGTATTTATGACACAAGGTAATCAAGTAAGATCTTTTTCTACCAGAGGATTTAAATTGGTAGGGTAATCTACCTTGAAATGATTAATCTCAAGTCTTTCTTCGCATGTACTGTTCTCATTTGGCTCATTTAAAATAGTGTTGTTAACTTAAGCATCAAGTTCTGTGCAAGCCCATGCACTGATCATGCTAGTGTGCGACTAGATAAAGTGTGATAGGTTAGACATAATTGCACCCCGTATAATGACGTTTTTAAGACGCCCTAGAAATCTTTGAACCTATTCGGGCTCAAAAGTAATTTCACATGTTCAAATGTATCCATTGTAATACTTTTAAGAATCAATCTTTTGATGCATAACTTGTGGTTAATTGTAATAGCTGCATAAAAGCGAATCCGTCAGGCTCATCGCGAGATTGCCCGTGTAATTTCAACAGAATCTCGTTTGCGGCCTTTGGAGATGGGCACTAGGGGAAGAACTGCAAAATTTTTTGCTCCCTGACGTTATTAACAGATTGGGTTAGAAAAACAAGTATTTCAACGCTTTAACTTTAATCCTGTTCAATAATTTTAAATTGGATTTAATTCATTACGACAAGTATTGATAGAAAGAGTCTGTTTCTAATAACCTGATGACAAATTAACCAGTTTATTTCCTTTCTGAAACCTTACAGTACACACATAAGACAAAAATAGAAACATATTATCCTGAACATTTTTTAAATATCTTAATTTCACCCAACGCTTAATACTATAGAAGCCAGGAGAAGCAAAATTCGGGGTTTCAAACATCACACCAGCGGCTTCTTAAAATAATGCGAGTGCTGAAGAAAACAATTCAATAGACAATAAATGCTTCGAGAGAAAGCGAAGCGACCGCGGGTGCAGCGCTATCTCCACAGGATGGTGCCCCCCCTCACACACCGTCGCGCTTAGCTCAAGTCCTATTTACCAGACATCACTCGGGCAATTGTTTGAATAATACTTCATGTCTATCAACATTTGGCGCTAAAAAACGACCAAGAAAAAGTGTACTTAGACTAGAATTCGATTTTCACCCCTTCAAATTTTAAGAATATGTTCAATTGAAACAAAATTCGTTCGAAAATCAATTTTTTAACCCATCGGTGAAGCATGTTTCGACAAATCTAGGTCTTCCTCTCATCCTAATTACTGCTTCCTCGAACCCATTTAAATATTCTTGCAGAATTTTTAGGGCTGCAACAGTTGAATTCAAGAATTTTAGGCAGAAGAACTTGTCAAAAGATAATTACTATTCAAACGTTCGTGAAACAAACATCTTCGTAAGGCGAATTAAAATCGAGTAGTCTTTTGTGTCTAATATTTTGCAAGATGCAAGCCAACAAATAGAACTCGATGATTTTATACCAGCACTTTTAATTATTTGCTGTGGGCAAGTAACAATGGCCTCAAGTAGAGTCAACGATCCAAGAGGTGTTCAGAAAGCAATTCCTTAAATTATGCTTCTTACAGATGAACAGAGGGAATAATAATTAAAGTGCTTTATAGTATTACACACAGAAAATGTACCTAGGCATTCACAGTTATGGTTGCAAATTCTCGCTGTTTCAACTGTTTGTTTATTCATTTTTAAACATTGGGGAATCTAATAAACATTAACATCGAAGCTTCTCCAAATTTTCTTGTGTTTCAGCAGATTAAATGATTATTGTACGGCTGAGCAGTGTGTTCAGAATTTTGTTTACAAAAAATCACTCATTTGACAACACTTCTTAAATAAATCGTTTAAGTTAAATGCCCAGACTGTTTTTTCAGGTGCCTTGAATTTTCAGTTGTACCTTCGTACGCAGCTGCTGTTTGAAGTTAAAAAAATTTAATTTGACAAAATTTCTAGTTGTAAGTTTCAATTATAGTAAATGTTATTAGCTTCGTTTGAAATCATCTTCATAACACTGATTAAATTTCTATTTCAAATTAAATTCTCCTAAACAGGGTGAAGTTTAACGGAGGATGCTAAATATGAGATATTTCTGAGGTTAGTACATCGGGATAATCAATTTTTAAATGCAATATCTTACATCACTCAACATTAGAGTTTATTGAGAACGATTAACACTTGTCTATTCTCAAACAATTGATGCCTAACTTGATGCTTAAATACAAAAAAGGTGGTCCCCGTGAAATTTCCCTTGCCCAAATTTTAATAATTAAACTTTGACCAGCTTCGGATAAAATTTGAACCAAAATGATGATTTCAAATATTCCAATATCGCTGGTTACTGTGTCTAAACTTGACCTAATGAACGTTTTACTGTCGCACTTTTTTCTGGCATTTGGACTTCGAGGTAGGCTCATTAGCTCTATACAAATTACTAGGGTTTTGTTGAAATGTCAATGATTGGGCTTTTTAATAGTGTGAAACTACTTGATTACTCAAATAATCTGCGTTGTTTTACAAGAAAGAAAAGAAGATGAAAAACAAGGCTTGGATACCATTCTTTCCTGAACAGCTAAACTCATATTAACACAATGGTTTTTGCCTAATGAGAAACTTTTCGCAATCCGCTGTCTCTCAACAGCTTTTGAAAAAACTTGGTGGCGTAACATGGTGTTCTCCCACGATGCCATCATCAGTCTTTGCCGCATCATAACTTCTATAGAACAGCTCAAATTTTGTTTTTTCCTCATCTTGAGGGCGCGCAGACGATAAGTATTAAATAATGCCAAGAATTAAACCTGGTCTTCATAATTTACAATTTAGATGAAATGCTCCGAGTACCTGCACTCGATATAACAAAATTTGGTTTGGTCTGTAAATGACACGATCAAATATGTTCTACAAGCGCGTCAAATATTACCGCAAGATTTTCTCGGAACATCTCGATTGTGAAATTAATATAAAAAGTTCATTCAAGTGACTTTCAAAAAAGATCCATCGAAATCATGTATTACCTTCAAACTATTTAGAGAAATATTTTTATCGCTCGATATTTTATGATGAAGGACATAACTTTTAATATCTTAGAATTCTTTCAATTAATTTACTTTGAGGATTGAGATTTATCTATGTACGTTTATGGAACTTTCAATTTATTACACAATTTTTCATTTTCCTCGCATTTCAGTTGTGTTTATAATTATTCTTAAGAATTCATTCCACGAATTCTTTTTGGTCTTACCATTTCATTTTTGATTACAGGAATATATTAATGTTTTTTTAGATTTGAAAGGCTGGAAAATATTCCGAACCACTCACGTCTACGAAGATATTCTGAGAGTCGTACTCAGTAGATGTGGCAACCGCACTCACAATGCGCTCTGAATTCAGTCATCAGGAGTTCGATCATGCCACCGTGCGCGAAAGACGCAACAAGATCATGACAAAGCATGCCGTGATCATTTACAAGATTCCATCATTGCCGACATGGTGCTCAAGTTGAGTAGCAATGAAGCAGCGAGCTCGTTGAGGCACCACAGCAGCGGCAGCGAGCTCCAAAACCTCCAAGAGCGGTAACCAGTTTGGCGTTTTTTCTTCTCCAACTTTTATTGAACGAAAAATAGAGAATGGGGTCAGAGAGGCCCTTTTAGAGGCCTTTCTTTCTCCGAATACAAACTCGCGGCCTCAATAATAATGAGAATATTGCCGCTAAACTGCCTCACGAATATGTCAGGGTTGTGAAAGAATTGTATGACATCTTTCCTCACGCAAGGCTATTACACTTTTTTTTAACAGCTCATTGCTCATCACTGCTATTCTGAAGTGACGACAAGCACTGCTGAAACTGGGTCTATATTTAGCAAAAACCATGTTAGTAGCCGATTATTATAACTCACTGTTGTCCTCGGGAAGCTGAGATTTGCTCGTGGCCTTATCATGAAGTTCTCAATCTTCTCTACTGAACATAAATCTCTACTTATCACTGCTCGTCAGACAGATATCAGGATAAAATTAGACCCAGCATTGCTTACATGCAAATATCTCATATATTCGTACCCCTTCTCGACTGAAAATAATATCTTCAAATAACACATACGGTCAAGGAGTGAAAACTGGGGTAAAAGAAATTGAACTTAACTCATGTGTTCAGAATCAATATGTAAATGAAGACGGTCGTGCCTAAATTTGCTGGGAGTTGCGCGACTGGGGATAAGGACAGCGACGGAGGAATGGGGACAGAGAAAAGTGGCCAGCCCAGGTGGGAGGGGTGTTGTGCTGGGGGGCAGGAAGCGGAGGGACTGGAAAGGGAAGGGCGAAGGGCTAAAGGTGGGTATTGAGAGGGGGATTAAAATCCTGGCTCCTTTTTTAGGAGCAAGTGTGGCTCGCCCGGCTCCCACTTTTGGGATTTGTTTCCCGGTATTTGCCGACCTGCCTCCACCCCTCCGTCTCTGACCACAAAACTGGCTGCGCTGCCAGTTCAACTTTCGACAATTCTTTACTTTGGCAGAGAAGCGCGAACTGTTCTGCTCATCCTCAAACTTTTAGGAACCGAGTTTCAAAATAAGCTGTTTGTCGTCACAGTTGATGCGGAAATTGAGGTTGTTGATAAAATTCTTCGTGAACTTCTTGTACATGGAACAGATTTGCAAACACAGATTACTGAAGATGAATGTATGGATAGTGATTTTATTTATTACACTATCCTGAGATGACCAGTGTCTGAGGTTTATGCCAACCGAGGTCGTCACAAACACCCAATTACTGTTCCTGCACCTAAAAGTGTGAACTTGAATTTTTTTTTACTTAATCTTTAGTACCCTCTCATACGCTACCGAACTTTTGACTGGCATACAGTGACATGGCATGAAATCATTGAGTGATGCTTTTTCTCTGAAAGAGCTGAACTTTACCTCAACCCGTTGATTAAAATGACTTCACATGACGACTATAGATTTTTTGAGCCTCGCATTTCAGCCTGGAATAGTCAGAGATATCGCGGATCAATTATTTCAGTCATTCTCTTAGTTTCTACTCGTCTATATTACCGTTGAAAAACTAATCAATATTCAAGGAATCACTGCTCGGATTCCCTTCGGTAGATGCGCACAAAACGATTGATAAAGTTTCTGAATTATTTCATAAAAAAAACCAAGGACAATTTTTTCATTTATTCTTGGTAAAATGCCGTACACTTTACAGGCACTCAAGGACTATTCGATCATTCGTACGTCACATGTCTACCACGAAAGTTCTGAACATGTAAGGCATCTTTCCGTAGATGATTTTTCTGTGTGTCACTAAATCTTCGACATCAGAAAGTGAAATTTGTGCAAAGCTCTGACAGTAGCATTTTCAATTATGTTCTTTGTAAATTGGAGCGGCTATTAATTGTGAATAAATGTGAGTACCTGCTGCACTTCCGATCTTTGTCTCCGCAGTCTGAGCCTGATTTGACAGTGCGAGTTGAAGTTTTTTTTTATCAATCTTGCGCCCAGTAATCATAACGAAAGCAATTGAAACAACTCCCAATGAGAAACTGTACCTACGGAAGGAAGATTTTTCTGAAGAGGACCTGATTTACTATGGTTAACGTCAGCTATTTCACGCGATCTCCGTGAGCTTTGATCTTGAATGTAAATATTTTTGCTGTACATGTATGTCCTTAGTGGAAATGAAAAAGTCAATTCAGTACTTGCATTTGGTGTTTGGCTATTTCGGGAGCTAGTGATGCAAAACTCATACAAATTCACGCAGAAATGAACTTCATTTTGTCGTTAAGAGAAAATTTCTAAGATTTAGTGAGCTTTTACCCATTTCTTCCAGGATGCACCATTAAAGAAGCTAAAAAGAGTTACTTTCGAATTGCATTATAACGAAAGCTGAAATGAGGTATTTTATACAACCTAGCTAACACACTTGAATGACAGGAGTTAGAATGCTAGCGAGAGTCACTCACAAAAACGACTCGATTTTAAGATTTCTAAAACGATTAGACATTCGTTGCTATGGCAACACTCGTAAAGTACGATAACGGATTCACCGAGATAATAAAACCCCATTTTTAGCTCCAAGATAAGCCAAAGTTGCCAGGAAAACCGTGATGGGCGTACCTCAAAGTCACAAAACAGTAAAATCGTCACCCACAAAATCAGTTCTTGACAAAGAAGATTCTTTGTGAGCTTCAAAAAGCCTAACGATGTGAAGGAATAAACAGTTGATAAAATATCCCTGAAAATTGTCCCGGTTGAATGTATAGATGATGCTAAATTCGTTTTGTATGAGTGATTCTTCGCGACGTATGAATTTGTGCGAGTTATATTCCTCGACTAGATGGGTTTGCCACGCATTCTTTCTGCGAGGCATGTTGCAACGTCTGTAGACGAATGAAACAATTCTTCGATCATCTTGTATTATTATAACAACAAAATATGAAGTTTCAAAATAATTTAGATTTCCATGTCGTGGACGTAGCCTACCTGACAGTTACAGTTTCAAAACATTTTAGGGTTTATATCACACTTCTCACTCAAAACAATGTTCTCTGATTTGAGCGTGTTCCAAAGATAACTAGACGGGATGCACAACTAATGCATTGCAGCACTGATTTGAGAGGCACACAGAACACCTGGCGACAAATTCACAAAATCCATGTAACATGTGTGACTTTCAGAATAAAGTTAAGTTCCCCGTATGATGAATTTGTTTTTCCTATTTTCTAAAGAAACTTACAGTAACGTGAGGTAATAAAAAACATTCACATCGTCCAAACACAACAGTAATCAGGCAGATGAAAGTTGTTGACGAACTGGAAAAACTGCGGCCCTATTTTCGTGAAGATATAAACACAATGTTGATTATAATTAGTTTAGCTGATGCCGGCCTTCAACAAAGTAAAAAATATGGGCATTAGATATCAGATGAAAGTCTTTTTCGTGCAAGCGATAACTGGCCGTTCTATATGATGAGAGTATCAAGGTGTTGCAAGGTATTCAATTTTTCGCATCAGAAAGTGATCACTTTTTTTGAGAAAAATCGCCTTTCTGCCATTCGCTAAAGTGAAAATTATTCATCCTATTTATTTTATGTGATTTGTAAAGTGAAGAATATTACAAATTAAAGCTCCGGATTCTTAGTTTTCCTTCATTCTTATTTTCATACACTTATTCTATGTATGTTTTCAGTAACATCTAATGAACCTATCGCAAGTTAAGGCTCATGTGAGGTGTTTTGGAAAACGTTTTAGTGGACGAGCCTCGGCATAAGATGTTTGTTAATTCGGCCTTTGAGGTAAACTAGTCGTGTGCAGTCAACAGATCTGAGTGAATAATAACATTCCTGGCAGGAAAAACATGTTTAAAGTTGGTTTCCCTTGTCACGTCTTGAAGAAGAAAAGTGAATTTTGTTTGAAACAAACCAATAGATTGTTTTGAGTGATACGGGCCCATGGTTCTGATTTTCAAAATATTTTACGTTGCCATATCGAAGAGCTGCACTGCCTGCGACATCTCCAGGCCTGCTCATAGAAATCGTGACGTCACAGTCGTGGTCGAAGATTTTGCTCAATGTTTGAAAAATCGAGGGAGCGATTTCCGGAATAGTCAGAAAATGAAATTTGAAATTACATCTCCAAGCCTGCTCATAGAAATCGTGACGTCACAGTCGTGGTCGGAGATTTTGCTCAATGTTTGAAAAATCGAGGGGGCGAAATTTAGTTTGCTCCAATTCATCGACGATTTTTCATAGAACGGAACTGACTCGGTTTTGAAAAATACTAGGTGATGTGTAGCGATACTTTTACTGTAGTATGAGGTAAAAATTTTATTTCCTGTATTTTTGTTAATTCAACAGCAAATAAAAGTATAGACGAGTCTGTTTCGACCAGGCATTGTTGCACACGATTCTGATTGAATAATTTTATTTTCTCACATCAGTAAGTTAGGGTTCTCATGTCTAGGGTTCTCATGCATATTAGTTACAAAAGTTAGGAATTTTCCTGCTGACATCATTTTCCTTATGCTATACAACACGAGGTCATCAAAAGTCGTCAGTTACAAAGAAGTTTAGAACAATTTAACAATCCAACCAATCTGACTGGACAATTGCACTCGATCTTTCAAGCGCTGTATTGATCTAACTCCTTAATACGCATACAAGTCAAAAACTACGCAATGAATAGACCCAATATGTATATCATGTATACATTAGGAGTCAACATGTCTTCACCAACAACACCTGTAATTTTTGATAACTCACGCACCATAGCACAGAACTTCTGATGGAATTGCACAAAGCTATTCATTCTCTGTCATTCGATTCCTTTAAAACTGATGCCATCATTACGACTCGTAGTGTGGCGTTATTTCTGCGTGGCTACGTCTGGGAGGAGGAGGGAAATGCAGGAGGTGCTTGCAGCACAACCAACGCCTCCTACACCGCCAGGCTAATTCCTAGACTCAGCACTTTGCAATGACGTCACACTGCTGCTCATTAGCGATAGTTTTCAAAGAATCGAATGGAAGTAAATAGGCAGCTCCGTAAAATTTTCATCTGAACTCATGTGTTAGCGAGCGCTGGCAATCAAAAATAACATATCTGATGATCGAGGTAGTTGCCCAAATCAGATCTTGCCCCGGGTTGAAAGATCGAAGTTGTTGTCTAGGCAGTTTTTGGTGATAGAGTCAAATTTCGAGAGTTTTTCTTCTGGCTTGCTGAACTGTTCTAAAAAACTTTTCTTGCTCAACGAGTTTTGCACTAGTCTGGTACGTAGGCGTTCTTCGTTATAATTATTTAGGATACAGAAACATTTCTGAATGATTTTAGAGCTGATTGTTCAGGTGTTTGATGTGTTCGACAGGAACATGTAACAACCCAGCTTTGGATCTTCTCTAAATTAAATGGGGAGACCCGTGGACGCATACGTCTCCTCGCGTCAAGAGCGTCGTCGTTATCTTTTGCGAACGTAGGTTATTGTGAAATGAACCACAATAATAACCGACACTATTGCTGGGTGAAAAATTTCTATCTTAATAAAAATTAGTTCCTATCAATACTGATGTATTATAAATACGGGTAAGAGAATAGCAAATCGGGTGGACTACAATTAACTTATAGTTTAGCTCTATGAAAAGCGTGAAAGAGAAAAAATACCGGGGCTACCGATTACCACGCACAATTTACTATGCCCATACTTTCAACACTCCTCCCTGCCCACGTATCAACACATGACCTTCGAGAGAAACTAAAGTACTTGAAGTGAAGAAGCTCTGCCCGCCGTAGCCGAATTTTCAGACAATTTACATAGTAATAGAATTACAGCATTCATATAAGTAGACTCAGAAGAACGTACGCACATATACTGTCACCTGTAGCGCTGCCATGACGTAAATTGTCTGAAAACCCGGTATCTGGAGGCACTTCGACGACAGATTGTGAGCGAAATTTCCTGTGAGATAACCAAAAGGGAGAAAATTTTACTTCCTTGTTGTGGTCTCTTAAACCTCAAAAGATCGGGCGTTGCTGAAATATGCTTCTGAGTGCTCACTGCTCACCGAATGATTCTCATTGTCTCCATTGCTTTCCAGTTCTTGTGGTCCTGTCCGATGAAATCTCTTCTATCAACAACAGCGTCCAAGAAGTTTGCGGCAGCGGAGTCATAGATCCAATACTTCGGACTTCTCTTTCACCGTTAAATTATGCTTCATTTTTGATGAAGACTTCTTTGATCAGCCATCCCCGCAGTACGTATTATCTCCGTAAAGATTTCCTGGTCATCCCTCATAGCAAATTTCCCCCCACCGAATTGAAATGATATTTTCTTACAGTGCTTCATAACATCAGTTGTATTTTTTTATTTGATACTTAACTATGACTGCAAGTGGCGTTCAATGACTTGACATCAGCACGCCAAAGGTATGACGTGCAATGCTTCCAACATGAAACACATTTTCCTCCCATATTGATTGATGAATTCTACATGAATGAGAAGTGTAAAATATGACAGACAGATGAAAAAAAGCACTGCATTACGACACCGGGAAAAATGAAAGTCAGTTGAATTCTCCTCACGGATCTTGCCACAAGTGGGAAAATGTCTGTATGGGATTGCGACTGTCTAGTAACATTTTCGTACCAATGTCTCCTATAAAGGAGGCTTTGATCAGGACGCTACAGGCAGAGGCTTGTTGTTTGAGATCAACTGAAAGAAAAAGAAAGTCCAGTACGCGAGTATAAGAAAAAAGAGCTGGGAAGTATAAGAATACGGAAATATTCCGGAATCGCGATGTTTAATGCTTCAATACCATAAACTATTTTCACTAAAAGCCCAATGAAATTATTGGAGATCATTTCCAAAAAGATGTAGAGAATTATAACATCTTTTCGGAGAGCACCAAGTAGTAGGCACAAATAACTCCTCTGTAAAAATTTTCCATGAGCTAAGAGCGCTTGCATAACTGCATCAGCCGCAGGGAGAGTATTGTCTGCATTTAGAGTGTTCCCTGCACGGGGGCTGATGATGATAGCTACTCACGCTTACATTACTGGTGTACTGCGACTGATATGCTCTACCCTACGTCCAGTCTCGCACAGAGCTGCCTCTGGACGGAATAGACTTGTACCAATGTCTCCTATGCCTTCAGCCCTGCTCCTAGACGTGGCAACATGGCAATGACGTCATACTAGTAGTCCAAAGATGGCGATAATTCTGAATAGAATCCAAAAGCATTGAATACGTTTTGCTATATAATTTCCTTCAGAACATCTGTGATATTGTGCGTGAGTAATCAAAAATCCCGTAAGCAGTGTGTGAAAATACGTAAATTACTTATAGATGCGCATTAGGCTCTGAGATTCTGTGTTTTCTAATTTATTTACGATTAAATGTATAACAGTAATGAATCACAGTCATGTGAGCTGTACTGCACTTGTAAGAAAGAAATGCAGCTAAGATAATTTTCGAAATGATGATGTCCAATTTGAGTATTTTGCCGCTTATTTGTTAAGCTGTGCCCGAATTTTGACGCAACTGACGATTTCGAACGATCTCGTCTTGCATACGATCAGTGTGAAAGTGATAATTTTGTGAAGTAGCATTACCTTACGTAACTCGTGCACCAGTGATGAAATAAAAACTTAATCATCTTAATATTGTGAGAAAATGTGTTAATGCAATGTTTTGACGAAGTGGAGCCAAACAACTCGTCTACGCTTTCATTTTCAATTGCATCAGCGATAATTCCAGGAAGCTGAATTCTCTACACACTCATTCAATAGAAAAAGTATTGATGCTTTCCTCCTAAGACTTCAAAAAGTTTTGTTAGCCCATTTGTGTGGCAAATCAATGATAGAAATTGGAGCTAACCTATTTCGCCTCTTCAATTCATCACAAATCGCATGACAAATCGGGCCACTTGCGTGATGTCACGATTTCTAGTAGGGCTAGTGATGCATGAATGATTGCTTGTACTCGGTTACTCTTAATCCTCCCAGCCCATCAGAATGAGGCAAATCCAAAACTCCTGATTCAAGCTTGGCCGTTGAAGTTCACATTTAAAAACCTTAATGTCCGAAACATTGCTACCCAATTGAAAATTAAGGTCGTATCGCCGGTGGAACGGCGTTGGCAATACGGTTGTTTTTTGGT
>JACJUY010001988.1:2809-28976 GCA_014220935.1 Platorchestia sp. MABIK
ATTGGAAGTGATTGCAAGAGATGCAATTGGACATATCACTCCAAATATGTTACTCGCCTTCACTAACAAAGTAGAAAAATATTGTCCAGCGTCTACAAGGAGAGAAGACTTAAAGGAAGTGCCCTAATCTTCCAATATATATTAGTGTCTCATAATAAGTAAGTTCCAGCGTCTCATAATAAATAAGTTTCTCTTGTTACATTATTTAACTTTTATGCCAAATATTTACAAGTATATATTTTAGCTTTCACCTATCTTTGGGTTGTGACTATGAAAATGATTTAAAAGCATGATTTATATATGACATGGTATTGTTTACATGGGAATTATAATTATAATATATGGTATACCACTATTGCAGATTTTCTCATTCATCCCCATAGCTACAGAAAATATAAACAATTTTTATTATTAATTTATATTGTCACGAGGAAATACAAATTCACTTGGAAGGAAATTCAATTTCAATTCGAGGAAATTCAATATCAATAGGAGGAAATTCAATATCAATAGGAGGAAATTCAATTTCACTAGGAGGAAATTCAGTTTCACTAGGAGGAAATTCGATTTCAATAGGAGGAAATTTAGTTTCACTAGGAGGAAATTGGATTGGAAATGGTGTAGTCTGTATAAACTAGCATTCCAATCGAGGGACTCGGGGAAAATATCTTTTGTCACGGCATGAATTTTATGAAATTTTCGTACTAAAAGTAGTGGCACAAAACAGTCCACCTGAGTCAGAAACACGAAAACGATTGTTCTACAACGGTTCCCAAGTACAAAATAATCCTAGGTGCGGTTGTTGTAATATACTCTAGAGCGTAAGAGATGGTATGATAATATGCACAACACTAGCTTAACAAGAGCATATTTGGACGTGAATAAGAAAGAAGACATGAATGCTCTATAAGGGTTTCATATTAGAAAAAAAAATCACATTATCTTTGAAATATGGTGCAGAATGTCTGCAATTGATAAACACACATAGGTTCCATGACGGTCTAGTTTGATGCATGCACAAAAAACGGAGAGGAAAGACATAAAATGCATCCTTTGGCTGGTTTATTTAGTTTAAATAGAGCATGTTAATTCATGAAAGCAATAAAGATTATGAACTTTGTGGGTTGAAAACATGACATTTAACATGTATAAGACATTTAAGCTTTGGATTGCTTTACAATAATATAATGAAATGATGTGTTGGGTAGAGTTAGAAGTTGGGAGTGAAAAAAATGGCGGTATGTATTGTTTATATGCTAGTTGCTAGTCCAGTGCACACAGGTGCATGCGCACATTTGCACACCCATATGCGCACATACACCCATGTACGTACACACATATACAAGTAAGCATGTTTGCAAATCCCAGCGTATAGGCGATCAAATCATAATACCTACGCATCCTTCAAAACTGTCGTGTGATGTCTTGAATTATATAAAACAATGAGCAAGAGAGATTATTCAACAATGGAGATACCAGGCAAATGAGATTCGTCAATACTTATTCAGTATGTTCTGTAACTAAGAATTATTTTTGAGACGCTAGATGACGAGTTATTTTGGCTTTAAATTCTCTCGGTCTTTGAGGGATTTTAATACTCAGGGGAAGTTTGTTCCACAGTAGGGCGCCTGATATTGAGAGAGCCTTCTGCCCTAAGTGAGAGGAACGATAGTTGACTAAGACATTGTTGTTTCTGTTCGGCTTTTGGTTGGTTACAGTGGGTGGATGGAAACACACTATCTCAGTATTGCTCTGAGGAAGATATAACGAGGAGAACACGTATTGGGCCCTCTGCATGAGGAGCCTTTCTTGAATAGGAATCCAACCGAGTTTATTAAGGAGAGGAGTTACGTGATCACTTCTTTTGAAATTACCGTTGTATACCACCTTGGCTGCGAAGTTTATGCACTCTTGTAAGTCCCTTTGAAGGTATTGAAGTAAGTCTCCCCATACTAGGCTGCAGTAGTCAATGAGCGATTTCTTTCTTTCTTTCTGAGCAGTCAAAGTAGGCAGTGCATACCCTGATAAGCATAGGTAAGTATCAACAGTTTTTTCTATTCCTAAGCATACTCCGATTTGACGAAATTACAATGGTTGATTCAATTATTATGCTTCAAATCCCGAAAATTATGATATATCATCCATACATGTAAAAAAGGTAGGTAAGATTTGCACACCGCCTTTTGTTCTCTGTACCTACACCATGCGGGGTAACAATGCAGAAAAGGTGACATATTCTTGCTCAACACTATTTTATATCGCGGCTATAATAAGTAAAAGTTGTTCCGCTTTCGTCGCAGGGGTTTGACGTTTTTGGAACATTTTGTTTACGAATAAAAGCCCCTTTTAGCTTCTTTGTGTGCAATATGATACTATCTTTTATTCTCATTTGAATTTTTAGTATTTATTTGACACTTTCTTATTTTAATAACGTCCACGTTCTTTTCACTTTGTATTTTTGGGGAAATTTGGTACGTTTTCAGCAAGAAAATTTGTACTATCGCAGAAATGCAACAATCATTACAGCAGATATAGTGCATTGCTCTCAGTTACAATACAGCTCTTGAAGAACCAAACAAAATTTAATGAATAGCTTTAGAAATGAGCAAAAATTTTCATTATTAATACATGTTAACTTGACCTAAAGACAAGGAAGTAAACAAAACAAAGAAATTAATTTTAGGTACATAGATACCAAATATATAGATGAAAAAATCAACTAATAATACAGTTATTAACATCGAAATAAGCTAACTGAATTTTCATTATCAATAGCGATTACGTAACCTGAAAACTAGAACTCTTTATGTATAAGACCATAGCTTCAGGTTTTAGCAAAGACCAATTATTATCAATTCAACACAACCTAAAGACTAGAAATATTTATGATCACGACATAACTTTTGGTTACTGCAAAGACTAGTCATTATCAATCAATACACCTAAGCATAACCAAAAGAAAGACTAGAAAAGATCGTTATAAGGAACCACTGGTATAGAATATAGACTCAGTAAGAGCGTACAGAGTTACCGCTCTCAAGGTAACTACAATGTATTACATCAGCTGAGCTGTTCTGCAAGTAACTTGCAACACATAACTACTAGTTTCTAGGTCCTAGGTATTAATTGAAGAGGAGTGAGGGAAACAGAATGAATTTCCGATGCATTAAATTACTAATTCCGGCTTGTTCACTGTAATATATGCATTATTGCTCCAGTGCGAAAATTATACTCCGCACTTGTAGGTATCACATATATTTGTGTGTGCGAACCCACAATGACTAGATATCAATGTCGATTGACCGTATTAGGTGATAGGTATAAATGCTCTGTTTCGAACCTCGAATAAAATAATCAATAACAACATTGCGAATTTTTTAGCTTTTCAGTACAGAATTTCAGCTCTGCTTTGTTTACTTTTGGTTTTAAACAATTATAATTGATTTTTGCAAAATTTAGAATCGAAGACACCAGAAAATAGCGACTCCAACCTCGACTCCACCACATCCGAATGAACGACTCCGACTCCACCACATTCGGAAAAGCGACTCCGACTCCGACTGGTCTCCGACTTTACCCTAAAACATGCGACTCTGGCGACTCCGACTCCCGACTCCGACTCCGCAACCCTGGATCATCAAACCATGTACTCTGTTATTTGATGCATGCCAGCTTTGACCTAAACATGAAAATACACAATTGGTGGCCACGCAGACCTGGAACAAAAGTTATCGGAGAGTCAGGACGCCAGGATGCGGCTCATCGCCAGCGACGGCGTCTTCAGCATGGACGGGAACGTGAGTCCGCTGCCGCAGATCTGCGAGCTGGCGGACAAGTACGGGGCCCTGGTGTTCCTTGACGAGTGTCACGCAACGGGCTTCTTCGGCCGCACGGGCAGGTCAGGTGGGAGCTGGGCAGTGGATGTACATTTGCGATTATGGGAAAATGATTGGGCTGATTGGGGAGGGTGCAGAAGTACAAGACGAAGTAGGGAAAAAATTATCACACAATTTAGAAGTATCTAGGACCAAAAAAAAGCATTTTAATGCCTGTTGGGAGCATGAGTTGCCAGACACAAGTAGTCACATAAACGCTAATCAATGTAGGGAATTGGTGAACGTTTGAATCAGTTAAAAGGTCGAAGAACAAATACATTTCAATTCCTGTTTTATGCGAGCATAAAAAATGTACATAATATATATATACATAATATATATATATATATATATATATATATATATATATNTCCCTCACTAGTTAAATTACTTTAAAATTAGGTTAGATGCCCTAAACTGCATGGAAGCACTAGCCAACTTGGCACTGGAGTAGCCTTAACGCTAGTCTTGATGGTTCCGACCGTAGTTAAGCAGTTTTTTATTATTTTTACGATAAAACCTGCAAGCATTTTACCATTACGAAAAATTTGCAATTTAAATGTTCGTTAGGAAATTGACACTAAGTCATCAATGATTACCTTTAGTAGCTATTTGATTAAATTAATAAAACTTGCAAACATTATTTAATGCTTAATAGCCTGAAATTGTAGAAACTTTTCCTAACCATAAAATGCTTGCAGTTCTCTTTGTAAAAATATCAAAAAACTGTTTCAGTGGGGTAGGAACTATCATGACTTCACCTTTTTCACTTCATATCAATCTAAGTCAAGGTCAATTTAATCCAAGTCAAATTCAAATTAAGCCAACCCTAAGTTGAGTTAAGAATTGACGTAATCACTCGTTAATTTGAGCGTTTTTCATACGAAATCTGCCTCTATTGAATATAATGAGGAAGACAATCGTTTTTCCTTTTAGTAAGGAATACATTAAATTTCTGCCGTTGTGCGGTGTAGCAATCTAAAAGCAAGCCATCGTAAAATGTACTAAGTCTCCAGCATCAGGAGGCAGAGTGTGATTCAAATCTTTGAGCGGCGTAAAAGATACAAGTCAATTATAAAAACTTCTTATTATACAACTCACTAAAGTTGCTTTAAAATTCTACATTTATGGCAGTTTGCATTCATTCAAATATTTATGTTCAAAAGATAATTTTGTGTTACACATACATATAGAAGTTTCGATGAATTATTTACACACAAATAGAGATTTATATGCGTGAAATTTCACTTTATCACGTGTATGAAATCATTTAACCCATTAACGTCTGCATTTTTGTACTCATATTACGGTTATCACAACCACCGTCACTAAACTAGCACCGGCATCAGGTAATCACTGATATCAGGATGAGGAAGGAACTGCCACTCGGCAGTGAACTCCAAAGAACACATTAGGGAACTAATTTAACGAGAAAAACAATATATTGAGGATAATTTCGAAAGAGGACCGTGGAGTCCACTTGGGCGTTAAAGGGATAAACATGCTACCGCATAAAATTATCATTGGACGATATGTCTATTTAATCCATCAAAAAATGTAGCAACGAAGTCCTTTTTTCGCTCGTCCAAACGATTTTCGTATAAAGAAGTTAAAATTTTTTCATCGACATAGATGACATATTTGCCTTGGCCTATTAATTTGAAGGGATGGTAAAATTTTCATTGCTAATGCAGGAATGTATCAGTGTACAGTAATGTACTCCTATAAATTGTATTCAAACTGAATCGCACATAAGTACTCAGTGAATAGCATTTGTATATTTCTCTTGAAAATTAAATCTACATAACATCCAATAGTAATCAAATGCATTCGCATGTATATTATTTCATACATGTGATAAAATGAAGTTTCACGCATGTGAATTTCTAAATGGGTGTAAATAAATATCCGATACTGCTACGTGTCACATAAAATTACCTTATGAACATAAATATTTGAATGGATGCACACTACCATTAATGTAGAATTTTAAAATAACTTCAATGAGTTGTACAATACAAAGTGAATAGGTTATATTTTATATTGGACTGGTATCTTTTACGCCGGTCAAAAATCTGAATCACACTCTGCCTCCTGATACTGGGGACTTAGCACATTTTACGACAGCTTGTCTTTAGATTGGAACACAGGAAAAAGTTTTATTTACTTCTTGCTGAAAGGAAAAACGATTGTCTTGCTCATCACATCTAATAGAAACATATTAAATGCAAAAAATGCTCTAATTAACGAGTGATTGTGTCAATTCTTAACTTAACTTAGAGTTGGATTAGTTTGAATTTGACTTGGATTAATTTGAACTTGACTTGGATTAATTCGAACTTGATTTGGATTAATTCAAACTTGACTTGAATTAAAATGAACTTGACTTGGATGAAATTGAACTTGACTTGGATTAATCTGAAGTGAAAAAGGTAGCGCTAACATTGGCGCGAACGTCGTATCATACTTTAGGTTTCAAAGTTTCTTTAAGTTCTTATAATTCCAAAACTAAGGAGTTTTAGGCATTTTATCATTCGTGAAAATTGATTTATTTTGAGTTTTCAACTTATGGTGGAAATTTCTCAGCACAAAAATATACCCCACATATATAATGAAACGCTAAGTGTTTCCATCAATTTATAAATAAATATTCGTTTTTGTGTTCAATTTCCCCATGTTATTAGAATGGGAATCAGCTTGATTGGATGGTATCATAAATACCATTCAAATGATGTGAAAAACCTGGCATTTGCTCATTTTTGTATATATGTAAAAACTTTTGCTAGAAAATTGAATCTATTGGAGAGAAAATGCAACTTATCGTGGCAAAAAGGCATGGCAAATTTGTTGAAAACTTTTATGCTAATAATAATTTAAAAATAATACACAGTTGTTGCTTGCTTGGTTGGTGTGTGCGTCTCTGACGTCCATAAGAATGCTTAATGACCGTATCAGTGATAGGAGTTTCACCAGTGCTCAGGTACAAGAATTTTTTAATTGCGGGTACCATTAGGGTGAATCCATTTGTTTGTCATCGATATCATGCGACTTTTTTAAAGGAAACTATCGAATCCCATCATTTTCGAAGAATCATGTACACTAGTAGATATATATTTGCAAAACTTGATTTTTAACATTCTATTGCCAATTTAAAAGTCGTTCGTAAAAAACGATCATAATAACCATATGTACAGGTAGCAACACCCTGCACATAGTACTATTAATCTAAAAAATTGGGAATAGGTGGAGTTGGAGTCACAAAATTGTGATTAGGTGGAGTCGGTGTTGGAGTCGCAATATTCAGGAAGGGTGGAGTCGGGAGTCGCAAAATTCTGAAAAGGTGGAGTCGGAGTCGCAAATTTATTCCTCCGACTCCGCAACCCTGGTTTGATCAATACATGAATCACTTTGGTTTTGATGTATTGATGATTTGCAGATTTCTAAACAGGCATAAATATAAAAATAAACTCAAATGTCATATGTCCTGTGCGCTACCGGGATTTTCTTGGAGCTAGTCTGAATGAGAATGTCATTACTTCCCTACAATGAGAGGCTTATATAGTTACCATTGTTACTAGAACAGAAAGTGACAAGGGAAAATATGGTAGCAGGGCGTATTACTCGTAAACAAGAGGCATGGAGGAATTCATTAAAATCGGACGCGTCTTGACTAATTTTCATTCCGACTAGCACTCAACCGAGCCTCTCCTGTTGTGATTGTTTTTCATATA
This sequence comes from Platorchestia sp. MABIK, assembly GCA_014220935.1. Lineage (NCBI taxonomy): Eukaryota > Metazoa > Arthropoda > Malacostraca > Amphipoda > Talitridae > Platorchestia > Platorchestia sp. MABIK. The sequence continues at coordinate 10,416 of JACJUY010001988.1, forward strand.
ATTTACTATAGGGTGGCTGGCTTGCGCAGCGAGAAGAGGAGCACCATTAGAGTTCAGCGACACTGTCGCACCAGAGCTCAAATAAAATTTCAGCAATATTAGCAAAAGCGTCCAATTCAAACCCGCCAAAATAATATATTGAAGTTTCAAAATTTTAAAATCTAATATAAGTCCTAATTATGTATATATATATATATAAGAAGTGTGTTATAGTTCACACATGTTGCTCATAACGCTTTTTGCGTAATTTTTGTAGAGTTGCACTCACAATTTTTTGTCCAGGTATCCTGTCATTCACAGTGCTTATATACATGGGTATTCAACATGCGTTTGTTTACCGGAGGTGGAGCAAGAGCACGTACAGCATCTCACCTGCCATGTCTCTGTGCTTGTATCGGAACTTGCGTGCCTTGCACAGCCTGATGCCGTCGATAATGGAAGCGTGGTTGAGCTCGTCAGAGAAGACAGCGTCTTCCGGTGACAGCAAAATTTCGAAGAGCCCTGCGTTAGCGTCAAAACAGGAAGGATACAAAATTGCATCTTCGCGGCCGTGGAATTGCGATATTTTCTCTTCAAGTTCCTGGAAAGTGACAAACGCTTTCTTGAGTATTTCGGTGTATTCCAGCCAAAGCTAGGATAAGCCCCAGAGAAAGCTGGATTGTCCCTAGCTGGGCAATAAGAGGGCCAGTGTTTGTTCATTTGCTTCCTGTGCTGCAAAGTGTAGGTTACAATATTAATTTCCCTCAAAAAAATGCCCAGTTCATAATCTAATACTTTGAAAATGAGTGTTTCATGTTTTGACTGCAGAAGACTACGTTTGACGTGATCGTTCTGGGTCACGAATGAAGGCCATTGAGACCAACAGCCGTGATAACAGCAATTACTGTGACCAGCGACCATGATAATTTGTGGAGGAGCAGGGACAATAACAGAGAATGGCAGACCAATCACAGTAATAGTTAGTGGAAGATCAATGTCAATGAAAACTTTCAGAAGCGTAGTGACTACAATGCTTAAGAGAAAAGCTGTGACAATAACTAAGGTCCCCTGACCTTGTGTATCTCCTGCGTGCCGCAGATGAAGCGCACCGACGACATGCCCGCCCCGTAGCGGTCCAGCGCCGCCTTGCCCGCTGCTATTACGTCCGGGTGGCTCTGGACAAGAGGGGTTATAAGTTATAACCCTTCTTTCGTTGGATTCGTATGTTATAACTTATAACATACAAACCTGCATCTCAAATATAAGCAAATCTCTGTGGAGAACAAATCTTCTGACAATCTACAAGCTTTAAACATTCAGCCAAAAGCGCTCCGTAATGCCATACAGCAGCTTGTAGTCACTACAACTGTTTTTCTTCGCTGAACTTTGCGTGTGTTGACCGACCCTACCGTGTTGGCACCTCCAGGTGTTCCAAAAAAGCTTTCTAGCCAGTTGAAGTTTGTAAAAAATAAAAGTTACATAATCCTTCGTTTTACAGACACCCGATGTTTTGAAATAGGAATAGAGCATTATTTGTAATTTTAAGAGAAGATCAAGAAAAAGTGAACGTCAACAAACTTGAGTTTGTAGCGCTTAACGTCTTAATTAATGAATCTAAATGTTAATAACAGAGTCAAATGTGCCCCGTAAGCTTGAATAAAGCCATTCTGCACTAAAAACAATGAAAAATGACACAATTTCTGATTTGATTTATTTCTGAATAAAGCTGTTTTGCACTAAAAAAATTAAAAATGACACAATTTCGGACACGATCTATTTTTGCGCACACAATACAATTGTAATGCTCTTATTTTCTCTATTGAAAATCATGGCCTTTTCATGATAAACATTTCTGTTTGGCGGATGCTCCTCCCTTCCGTAAAACGCTCTAGGATAGGCCAGCACAACCCACCGACAGCCCAAGGTAGTTGTTGGCGCAGAAATTAAGGATTTTGCCCTTAGAGCCTTCGACGTCGATGTTGACTGCCTGTTTGGACCGGATTACCCTCTCCGTCTTCCATGTTCCAGCCGACCGGATGCCCTCCAGCTGATCTGTGAGCAGCGCACGGCACTCTGCTTGGGCATGTCGCTGACGTGTGAGTGCGTGTCCCTTGCGGGTGCCTCGGGTCACTGTTGAGGTAGTTAAGAATGCAAGATTTCAAGAATCTTTAAATTATTTCACAACAGTTTTTCAACACACCTTATTTACAATTTACGAAACAAAGGCCTAAAATTTCAGATTTGATTCAAACACGCCTCGATACTGTGATCATTCTAAAAATGCAAAAAGTTATGTGAGAATGTAGGAAAATCCTGCATAAAGTGAAATCCATTATCACTAGAAAAACAGATGTAGCTTTCAAGTCAATAGAAGAAAGTCACTCCATTCTTGCAAATGCAATTCAGTTCACCACAAATACGTCAGCCGTCCACATGCTGCCAGAAGTATAGCGATTCTAACCTAAGCCGTCGAACTCTTACGTAATGACGCCGCTCTGCTAGCTCGAATGGGCTGCGAAGTTCTGCTGTTGAACTCCAAATGCCTTGAAACTTCAAATTTTCACGAGTGATTCTTGTTGTAGTTATCCACAGTTGCGAGGACGATGACCGCAGTTTGAAAATTGACGACGAAAGATTCAACCTTTGACTGAACTGACGCTGAATTCCCATTACTTCATTTAAAACCCCCAACAGACATTTGTCCTGACTTGTTTTGATATTGCTCGTACGTATTGATCTTTTAAGATAACAGTAAAAATTTGCATCCTCTGGTTCACCAACCAAACTGCCGGCAAACCAACGGACGCGCGTAGTTTCCTGCACTCTGTACGTACGTTTGGGAAAAACGCAGTTTCTGAAACGTTCCCTGCACTGGTGTTTATCTATTGCACGTGTGGAAAGTCGGATGGCACACAGTACTTACGTCGTCCGAGAGTTGCAGCCATTTCCCCTTCAACGATGGAGGAGATCTCATGTAGTAAATGTACTTTTTAGCTGAAATACACGTGGTATTGTTTAGTTACGCAGTTCACTTAGCTACCCCAGCACTCACGCCGCCACTGATGCGACTGTCCTCATTGTCTGGGGGAGACTCGAGTCTCGAACTGCACCTAACCTCCTCACCCCACTCCCCACTCCCGCGTGCCCTCAGGCACGCGGCCAACCCGCCGAGCTGTGCGCCGCAAATAGCCGCTCCCCTTCGTGAGACGCCAGAGTAGCGGGGGAGCGTTGCTATGAATACACAACACAACACGCTGCCTGCCTCCTCGAAACTATCTCAGCACACAACACCCTAATGTTTCCTCGAAAGAAAGAAATGTTTTAGTTCACTACTTGGTATACATAGTTTGCGTAGACCTTTAATTCAAACCCCTCATTCAAAATTAGCATGTGTGCAAAGGAAAATGAAACTATAGGAAATTTTATGAAACAGAAAATCTTCGAGATTATTAATTACCAATTTTGCTACTATTTTTAGGTTGCGTAAGGTTATATTTTGGGATGTGGGTAAGTGAGAGGAGACAACACTTGCATGTAAATAAATGAAAACTTTGTCCAGAGCAGAAAATCCCAAATAGTAAGTGCGGAATGGAAGGGAGAGGCAGAGGGGGAGTGAGGGTATCCCACGCCTCCTTTCCTTGAAGGGACGAGCATCTGTTCTTCTCGCAGTGAACTGCATTGCAGGATTCTCAAAAGTACAGTCTGAATGTTGGTAATCTAAGGATCATAAAACGACATGGGCGCGAACTTCAGTGACTTCTAGTGCATCGAATGGTAGGAAAGCCAAATTGTATAAATTAGTTTCGGTAAAATTTTTTGCAGGAGGCAGTGTGAGATAACGATGGTACTTTAGTTGTAGCAACATTGAACAACGTCAGAAAGGGATTTTGAACAGTGCTCTTCATTAACAATTTAACTAATTTCAACATTCTTATTTCATTTTGGCTCAATGAAATACCGCTGTAAATGATTAATGCCCACATTTATACCTACACTTTGTTTGTTTATTTCACATTCTATTCGTATTTTATTGTATACTGAACGTTTTTCATCAATGATTACAAACATAAAAAATAATCACAAGCGATTGGTCAGAGAAATCTCTGAAGATCTACGTGCATCTCCTTTGACTTCATATTCCAGCGATCGGGAAAGTTAAATCACAAATTCACACGTTTCATACGGAAGAAAATTACTTGAAGACGTTTTCTTTTAAAATTTCTTTGGAATTTGTAAATGGAATATAATTCAAAATAAAAACAGAAATACAGAATATAATTATAACAGAATATAATATAAAAACAGAACAGAATATAATTCTGTTCAGAAAACTGACTACAATTGCATTTTTTCATATTCCTAAATATTTTGTCAATGCGTCTATTTAAGGGCTAGTCAGAGGAAGTGAAATATTTACGTTAAATAGTGCTGACTTACGCTGTGTCATGCATATGGTTGACACACTTATGTGTCAGCTTAGCCCATGACATATAAAACTGTGTCAACTATACTGTATAACTAAGTGTCAGCACTAATTAACATAACTATTTCTCTTCCTCTGACTAGCCTGTGAATATTGATGACACTCTTTGTGACAAGTTGACACATGAAAGTGTGTCGATTTTTTCGCAAAATTCGTCTCATAGCAATATTTGAGAAAGTTTATGCAATGGCCGTTCATTTTACAGACTCCCGTCTTATGTCCCCGAGATGCCCGAAACTTCCCCAACCGAATTACGTTGTAGCCAGAGGCAGATGTGAGCATGGTCTGCTGACCCCGATCTAATCCTCCTTGCTGCAGATCTGAGATCAGGGTAAGTGGAAAGACCTTCAGCAAAATTTTTCACAGTTTGAGTGAGTTTTAGAATTACGAGCGTCACGATTTCTCATCAGGAGCTTTGTTATTTTGAGTAAGAAGCTCACTGAACAGCTTGATCACGGTTAACAGGGCTTGGTATATCTAATTTTTCAGAGTATCGCATTGAACATTTGAACAGAGTTATAGTAATAAAACAATCGATTGGCGATCCTGTTTGAACAATTGAACAACATTTTCCTTACTTTGCAGCTGTCAAAGGAACAGATTATTTTAGCTGACGGTGGTAACAATTACAGGCTTCAACATCTGTCGAAATTACAACTAGAAAGGAAATAAATTCTTCCAAATTCATTTCAGATCTCAGAAAAATTGAAGGATAAATTAGCAAGTTTTGAATAAATATAGTGGCAAATATGTTTCTTCTGTCGATACATTATCAATTTCATGCACTTAATGACAATGTTATTCTTATGTTTTTTTTTGTAATATAATATTCATTGATATTTATACAATATCAATTTTATGTGCTAAATTACAGATTAAAGTTTTTTTTTTGTTACAACCAACTACCAGAAATTTTGCGAGTATCCTATCTGAATATTTACAACAATGTTTTGGAGCAAATATTTCCGACTAACTTCAACATTGATATGGACCAACTATTTCCGACCGGAGGGAGTATTTACTCTTAACTTCTTCATATTTTGAAAGAGTAGTTGGTTAATAGAAGTTCACAAAGGAAGACGTGGAATTGTGCATCCTGTTCACCTAACCGTGTCCACACAACACAACTCAGAGTAAAACGCGAATGCAATGTGCTGCATTTTCCGCCCTCGCTCTACACTTGAGAAGACACGATCGTTCGGAAACTCTATCGAAACAGCACGTAAAATCATTTTACACTGACAACTTCTAATAGAATAGAGTTTAATAATAAAAATTTGAATTCAATTTTAATTTCAAGTGCATTTCTAATTGAGAATATTACATTACTGCATCTGACACACTCACGATTGTTTTTTGTCCCTTTCGTTTGTACTTAGTAATACAAAAAAAAAACTTGAACGATTAGCTGATCGCATTTAACGGCTTAACTTCACTTAGTCCTTTATTGCCTGAACTTTCATTACCGTAATTACCACGACCGTTTTTAGACTGCGACCCACATCGGGTTGTCCCCAGTAAAATGAGGCAGCTATTATCTCTTGGAAGTGAGTTTCAAAAATTATATTTGGGTACAATATCGACAAGAAATAAAACATATTAAAATGTAATATAGCAGAATCATAATTCGAAATCTACCCGGCGTATGAAGAATTAAACAGGCTATTTAGAGCCCTGCTTCGACAGCAGTCGTAACGAGTTATCTACCACTAAATTCGAGAATCAACATTGGGTCTTCCTTAGGATTTAACTGGGATACTGTTTTCTATGAAAAACAATTTGATAGATTTTCGTTTAGTTGGGGAACTCAAAATGTTGAAAAAACATAGGTAGAAAATTTTCGAAAGTATTAAGTTATAACTTGATTAATTAAGGCTTAACGAGAGTTTCTGCCTCTCTGTTCCTTGGTTTTCATGTGAGAAACGCAAGTAACATTTTAAGTCTCAGAACGTGCAATACATTAAGAAATTTTTAGAAGTATTTAAGTATTTAATGGTTTATACCATACCCACGTTGTAAGATTTTAGTCTCCACTCGCTCGTGAATAAGAATTATAGTCAACACGAAGAAAAAAATTATACTTTAAATAAAGTGTCTGCCTTCAGAATGACAGTAGCGCTCAACACGGAATCGAAAGAAGAAACTGTAAGTGTCGCTGAGACGACTGTCAAACATAACAAAAGTTCAGCAACATTAGGTAAGCATTAAAAATTAAGAGTATTTTCCTTTTGTGCCTCAACTTTTGCTCACTGTTATGGTCAGGTGATATTACTGATAAGTAACTTTTTGGGATGACTTCTTTATCAAGAGAGGTCTGCAGGAGAATGAAGGTGATTTCTCTCTCGGGGCAGCTGGCTTTTTAGCAAAAAATTTCTAACCATTTTTATGAATATTGCATGAACATTAATTAGTCATTGCATTCAAGACACAGCTGTTCAGGTTAGCTCCGGTTACGAATGGTTGCGCCCCGTTACGACAATTGCATCTCGTTACGTCCCGTTACGACAATTGCATCTCGTTACGTCCCGTGACGACGATTGCTTCTAGTTACATTCAGTGACGACGGTTACGTCTCGTTACGATGCAGGAAAACAAAAATTAAAAATTTTTAGCATTAACACCTATGACTGCAATTTTGTTTAATGAAAATCAATTTTATTGTAATTCTTAACAATCCACAAAAATCCTATTCATTCTACTACAATACTTCCCGGATCAGCTGATTTTTACTTTTGCTGGATAATCTGAATTATTGTTGTATTTTATTATTCTATTTGCAGTAGAAAATAGTAAAACGTGCTTGAACTGCCATGTACATGTAAATGTAGAGCTGCCGTAAAGCAGTATTCCTGTGAGCGGCAGGCAGAGCCAGCGTCCGAGCGCCGCCGACGTACACACGCCGCTGCCTCGTGGTCGAGAATTCATTCACTGTGTGTGTGCAATTGAAGAAGTAAAAAGGAAGAGTTAGCAAGAAGTAGGGAAGGCCTCGTACTTTAAACTTATTTTTTGTCTAAAAACGCTTCCTCTCTCCTGTCTACTATGCAACTTAGGTCTCCAGTTTACTACATTTCGTTGCGGGCTCAGCAAGGTGATCAAAATGAAACAAATTCAAGTTCATCCTCACAAAAAGGGTAGAATTGAATTCACGATGAGGTGGTGATGGTGTGCGAGCTTCCTTGCAGTATTTCGAGATACACATCATGAAGAAGGTAGAAAAGAAAACCAGTTTAAATCTAAAAAGTTGATAAATAAAAGCGTAACATTGGTTTTAAAGTGTCTTCAAATAAAGGTCCTTAGTTGGCGACAAACATAATAGACATGTCAATGGTTGAGCGAAAGACTTATGGAAAAAATGTATTCTCATGGATAAATTAACATGTATTCTCATGGATAAATTATTCTAAATTTGAAAAAGCTTATAAATAAGAGTGATCAAAAGAGAAGACTGTGGCACATTGGCAAAATACGCTCAGAGTGTAGCCTCCACCTGCATTGTAGGCGATATTGCTCGAAGAACTACTTAGTGGATGAAAACGATTCTGCTTCTAAAAGTAAAAGGACTACGTGTACCTGTCAACTAGCATTTATTAGGTGTAACAGAAAGTTTTGTCCTCTTTTTGTGAACCAAACATTAAAAAATATGATTAAGTCAAAACAGATGTTCTCAAGGTGTGATCAGAGGTCAGATATTCAGTTTCACTTCACAATTAATCGAATCTACTCCAGTTGATATTTTAAACACATCTACCACCCATGGAGAAAAAATTTTCAAAGTGAATCATACGCGTCCTTGTATACTGTATGAATTCCATAAAGGTAGCAATTTAACATCAGCTGTGAAAAACATAAAGCTGTCTATCCAGAAGGTGAGTGTTAGAAACTGCCGTAGATGGTTTTTGAAATTTAAAGAACGCAATTTCGATCTTGCTGACGTGCCTCGAACGGAGAGATCCTGTCTTTTGGATGATGAACTTTTGAAAGCTGCAGTGGAAGAAGATTCTCGATAAATAATCAGAACATTGTCCTAAAGATTTGATGCACGTGGTCTACTGTTAGGAGCATCTGAAAAAGATTGGAAAGGTGTATAAAGAGGGTGTCCGGGTTCCCATGAACTCTCTCTCTAAACAACAAAGCAATGCGGGCCACAATTCAAACTGCCATCTTAAATTTAAAAAACCACCCACGGCAATTTCTCACACTCACACCTTTTGGATAGACAACGTTTATGTTTCTCACAGCTATTGTTGAATTCATACAACATTGTGGAATTCATACAACATACAAGGATGCATATGATTCACTTTGAGACTTTTCTCTTCCATGGGCTATAGATGTGTTTAAATTATCGACTAATTAAATGTGTTCCATTAGATTAAATATCTGACATCTAATCTGACCTTGAAAGCAGCTGTTGGACTTGGTCTTCAGTTTTTAAGCGTGGTTTAAATAAAAGAGGACAGAACATTCCTGTACCTCTAATAGTCATAAGATCAAAGAGTATACTCAGCAACACAATACATTTATAACAATTCCTGCATGATAATGCTGAAACAGAAGTTTCAAGAGTCAAAAACGAGAATGGATTATCGCACAAGGTGAAAAAATTACAACACGCATAGAACAATGAGGTGAACATGTACATTGATGAGCCAACATCTCCGTGCTATCTACAATACTCTGATGGTATTGACTTGCAATCTAATGCTTCCACAATGTTTATAGTCAAGTAAGTGTGGTCGTCAAAATATGCTGAAAAAAATTGTATTAAATGAAGGTTTCGTTTGAATTCAAAATCGATGATTGCAGGCACATTTCAGAGACATAAACTGTGAACAAAGAACCTTTAAAATAGAATTAGTTTTGAAAACGTCAAAGACTGAAAAATCGACAGTTTAAGTAAAAGTTGCAGTGTACTCGGTGTATGAAGTTTTATGCATGGTTTTCATTTTTAAAATATTTGCAGACAGAGACGCAGAAGCTCGACGATAACAATACAACGAAATGATGTTGAAAAGAAATATATTGCTAGTTGATACAAAATACGGCATTTAGAGTAAATATGAAAATCAGTGGCAGGGAAATTTTGAACGAACTCCTCAATACATTCACTTAAAATATACGATCACGTCGCATACGAATGCTAATAAAAATTTTGTTCGAAATTTGAGCACTGTACAGTAATGAGGGAAAGTATTTCGTTACTACTCTTTTAGTAGTTACAGTTTTCAGCAGCTTACTGTTATTGTTGAGGTGCAAAACGACGTATAATTTTGGCTTTGAAGTCTTTTATTGATTTAGGGATTTTTACATGATGGAGAAGTTTGTTCCTAAGTAAAACCCCAGACACGGAGAGAGCTTTTTGTCTAATGTCAGATGAATGGTAGCTCACTAAGACATCATTTCTCTAATTTTGGCTCATGGTTCATTACAGTGAATGGAAGGAATTGTACGATATCAGCATTACTTGACATCAGCATTACTCTAAGTGAGGTATAACGAAGAGAATTTATAATGGGCTTTATGAGTGAGAAACCTTTCTTGAATAGGGGTCCAGCACAGTTTATTTAGGAGAGGGGTAGCGTGAACGTTTTCCATGAATTTACTTTTACATACCCTCTTGGCTGCAAAACTCATATATTTTAAAAAATTCTCTTTGAATATATTGAAGTATGTCTTCCCAGACTAGGCTATAATTGTCAAGGCGCGATAACACTGAAGATTGAAAGGCTGGTCACTTAAATTTTACATCAAACAAATTTTTTACGCGATGGAAAAGGGTCCGTACATGTTTACTTCATACGAGGTATGAAAGACAAATTTTGATTGAACCAAATGCCCAAATTTTTTACTTTTTCTAACGGAGCGACTTGATATTTCCTAGCGTTAGTCAGTTTAGGTGTTTCTTTAATTAGATTTTTAGACGCGAAAATATTGTATTGTGTTTTGCTTTCATTTACAATAATTTGAGAGCACTTGGGGATACCTTAATTCCAGGCTACTTGAGAGTCTTTCAGCGTTCATTTTCGTCATTTGAAATTTAACCTCAGAGCTTGGATACGAGCAGTGTACAGCGCGACGAGATGCAGGACCAGGCGCTGGATCCCGAGGACGCTGAGCTGCAGGAGGTGGAAGAGGAGAGCAGCTTTTTCACGGACATCGATGAGCTGCAGGCGCACGGCATCAATGCTGCCGACATCAAGAAACTCAAGAGCTCAGGCATCTGCACCATCAAGGGAGTGCAGATGACCACGCGGCGCAAGCTCTGCGCCATCAAAGGGCTGTCGGAGGCCAAGGTTGACAAAATTAAGGAGGTGAGTGTTTGATGAGGGATGTAGGGAGGGACAGAGTAGTGAGGCTTTTGAGGAGGTATCAGTTCAGTTGAAGTTTTAAAGAGATACCACTACAGCGAGGGCCTCTGGAAGGTATCAGCACAGTTAACATTTTAAAGAGATACCACTACAGCGAGGGGGCCTTCGTTAGGTATCAGTACAGTTAAGGTTTTAAAGAAATACAACAGCGAGGGCCTTAGGGAGGTATCAGTACAGAAAAGATTTTGAGCAGGTGTTAGTGCTACAAAAGACTTTAAAATACTGTCAGAATGTCAAGGGGTTTAAGGGAGTGCCACAAAGGCAGGGTGTTGTCAAGGGATTTTAGGGAGTACCAGAAAAGGCAGGGTGTTGAGGAGTTAGTTTATTTTTGAGCATATAGGATGTGCCACACAGCGAGTGTTTTAAAAATGTGTCAGCACAGCAGGGGCTGTAAGGAGGTGTCAGCACTGCAAGAGCGTTAAGGCGGTGTCAGGATACAGCAATACAGCAAGGGTTTAAAGGTGGTGTCAGTATGGTAAGAACTTCAGGGAGGTGCCAGCTTGTCAGGATATATCTGATTTCTATAACCTCTGTATTCTATAACATGATTAGTTGTGCAAGAATCCGCCATTAAACCTATAGTCCTTTCACCAGTTCGTCGTAGGACTACAGAATGACCTCAGAGTAACTCATCCTGTTCGAGATTGATAACCATAAAGCTTTTAAATATAAAAAACTCGGGATAGTTCAAAGCTACGGGGGAGAGTTTGGATTTTTTATTGATATATTAGGTAAGGAATGTAATATCGTTTAGATGACCACTATAATTGTTCAAAGAAACACATATACTTTTTAATGGTATTGTTCATTATTTTCCCCAAAACCTGTGGACGTCTGCTGTTAACTTCTCCAGGGCCGGGTGAGCGGCGAGCAACAGCCGCTGGTGAATTAAGGGAACATTCCTTCCCTCTCAGCAAAGTTGCTTCACAGAACTATCAATTTTATGCAGATTGCCTTATATTTTTAAGAGCTAAGTCACTGGTTTTGGAACTTTTGAAGGCCTAGCCTAGTTCAAAAGGTGTCGTGAGCTAATGTTAAGAGCTGCTACTAACATGTGCTCGGCGTGCCGGTTAGGTGGTGGCGAAGATGAGCGGCGCTGACGCCTTCGTGACAGCGCTGGTGGTGTGCGAGCGGCGGCGCAGCGTGTTCAGGGTCAGTCAATGCTGCTGCTTATTTCAGCCGAACTATGTTCTGTGTTCTCTATTTCATGAGACATTTCTTCACTCTCTGGTTTCATTTTATGTGTCGCTCAAGCTCTCAAAATATATTTCTAATGCATTGAGCAAAAAGTAATTGAGGACATTTCATTTTCATGTTTCTCCCACCCTCTTGATAACTAAGTTTAGTTGTTACTGCCTGTTCATTTATAATTTATTCCCCTTTCAAATCAATAATTTACTAATAGTTTGGCTGCGTTGTCACTGCTCGAAAAAAATTTAAAATTTTATTTCGCGAGACTTTTACAACTTGCTAATTTCTACTGAAAAAGGTATTTCGGATTGGAGAAAAACCACAGCTCCACACAAACATACAAATGAAAGTGCAATTACATGAATAAAACATAAGCCCAACATTAACATAACAATACACTATTTTGAGGCTGCGAAAATTAAAATTATTACGGGTACTCCCCAAGTTCGGGTGACAGACAGAGTTACATCTCTATAACCCATATTTTTCTTGAGGATTTTCTTGTGTTTGAGTCAGGACCTGTTTGCTAAATATACTTGCGACATATTACGATTGGAAGTTATGAAACTGTCCTCATAAAAATTATGTTATAAAACACCATCGCTATGCAGAGAACTCGCAATTACAAATTGGTATAGATCATTTACGAAATATCTGAAATTCTGGTATTGGCCAGCGAATTTACAGTACATCCCCGACTACAGATGTTAGCATTTGAAAAATTGAATTAATGGATAGCAGACTTTAAACATCAATTGGATTATACGTTAACACAATAGAAAAACACATTTAGAGAACCAGGTGCACAACGATTGCATCCTATACACCGTATTTTAACATTCTAATGCCACACTTGGATGCTCATTCTGCTCATTTTAATACGAGATCAGCCCTCGATTTTGACCACGAGAGGATATGATGTTCTCTTCACAACAGAGGTAGTAGAAGCAACGGAAAGAAACAAAGAGCGACACGACACGACCCTCCATCTGTGAGCATGAATGCATTCTATATTACTATTCTCGTCTTGCTATCGAGTGCATATTTATATTTATCTTTATGTCATTTTTCGTTTATGAAATATTTCGAGCTGTACATCTTCATTACCCGGAATTTTTCAAGTAATTTAACTATAACGGGATGATGTTTTTTCCGACAATTTCATCTTATTCACCCGACCCAAATCAGCATTTGGGATTTTCTCTCTTCAATTCAGCTGATAAGTCGTGATTTTTGAGCATGCAATGACGTATCTGATAAGAAGAATGTTCACACTAGTTAGCTTCTTATATTTTTTTATTAACCCATGAGAAATATGTATTCACTTATTTCATTGATGGTGAATCTATAAACTAATGCTTATGAACACTACACATCTTTCATTTGATCTGTTTTTATTACTGACATTTTTATTTCGACAACGAAATTAATAAGTGAATGTTGAACTATGTTTGTACCTACAACGTATCTACTTAAGAGGCTACTTCTAAGCTGCGATTTTATTTTCTGATACACTTCTGCACGACGAAATCTCACTATTGTCTACATGTCCATTTGTAATCTTTATTCAAGGATGTTTTGCTCCAAACTAAAACTCGCATCTTGAAAGGTTTCTCAGGTAAAATTTTGGCTCCTCCTTACGATTAAGAAAAGTTTAATAAGCACGCCATTCTTTTGTGTAGACTCCTTCTATTTAGTCAACTTTTCTTCGTCTTCTTGCCCAATTGTAGCTGGAGAAACTTATTTCTCTTTGGTATTTCTTCTCCAATTTATGAGACGTTTTAATAACATCGGCAGATGACCAAAACGTCGACACCCAAAAAACACAATGCCTACGCACATGGCCTGATCAATGTTTGTCCTATGCTTGAATGAAACAAAGCCGCGTTACAAAGCCCTGTTTGCAACGATTTCCATGGTTTTTTACTAAAAGATCTAAAATACTATTATAATAATTTTGTACTTCTGTATTACAAAAATGACCTTACATAATTTTTTCATTTTATTCGTCGCATTACTACTAATAGACCTGTTCAATTTGAAACAAAAATTCCATTCTATTGCTCCGTCCCGCATCAGTAAAAATTGAATGAGTAATAGAAATTTAACTGAAAGTCCCTGACGCTTGAAATGACTCAAGATGGTGTTGACATCCTTACCGGTAGGTTACAATACAACGATTGAAACATACCTAATAACGTACAAAACATCCTTTTGTTCAATTCGCTCAATAAAAACGAAACGCTCATGTTTTAACTACGTACAACTCGTTTGACCGAGTGTCGGTTCTACATGGCGTCGATTGGTATAACACAGGGTTCACGACACTTCCAGAGGCTTTCACTCCTAAAGGAGCCCTCTCATTTCCTTGGGCCATTTAAACCGCTCAGCACCCTTTGGTTCAGCACTCCTCAAACCCTCAACATTCCTCTGCGTGAACATCTAGATTTCATAAGCATGTTATTACTCTGATCCCTTAGTGTCGTATACCCCTTAATTTAGAATTGAATTTATATCACTCATATTTCGAAGTCCAATTACCCCCACATAGTCTTCTTGATGCAGCATCCCCAAGCTACCCCCTTCAGCTACTCTAACGTACGCCACCCTACGCACGGTGTATCTCTCATCCTATCTCCCCCTCGCAGCGAAGTAACACCGGAATGCTTCCTAAGTGACACCGTTTTTCAAGTACCAGTAGCGATGCACATTAAATTTCCAGTAACTGTGACAGTTTTGGAAGTGGTAAGCAGCGAAGGGCATGTGATACCTTACCACTCTTTCCCACAGGGTCGAAGAATTAATACTGCAGAACAAATATAGTCCGGTGCTAAATATATGAAGTTATCAAGCACTACATTGAAGAAGTACGTAATGAAGGGTCGAACGTATTTTCGCAAAAATTCAGTACCTTCTCATAAAGCTCTAGCAACCCAAAATGATTGTCAAACTATCGTTATGATCACCTAACACCTCAAATGTGGCCTTCCACCACTCTAGATTTAATCCGTAAGGGCTGCTACGCGTAGAAAGCTCTAGAAATGAAGACGAATTGTTTCCCCCATACCATTTCTTTCTTGGAGGACAGTATTGCTTAGGGGATGTTCAAAATGAATTAAAATTATGTACCGTCAGCATGTTAGCTATTTTGATTACAATTTAAATGAGTCATTGAAGTGAAGACATTGTTGCACAATAATTATCCCTAAAAATCCTAAATACTATTATTTTGATGAAAATATCAGCATCTAAGCTGAAATGTTGTTTGATAACGTACCAAAACGGTTCTGAAATACGCTCAAATCCTTTATATTTACACATGTCTTAGATAGTGATCCATAAGACAACACCTGTGCGTGTGAGGGCTGACTCACAAGAAGTCTTCGTTGCAATCTTGTCTGCAGGGCTGCCCTCCTGAATATTAGTGCTACCTGGGCAGGTGAGCACAGGCTCGCTGGAACTGGACAAGCTGCTGGGAGGCGGTATGGAGAGCATGGCCATCACGGAGCTGTTCGGAGAGTTTAGGACGGGCAAGACGCAGCTCAGCCACACGCTCTGTGTTACTGCCCAAATTCCGAACCCTGCCGGGGCTTACACCGGAGGCAAGGTGGGCAGTGTGCTAATGGAGCTTGTTCCGTTCCCTTAGAGCCCGAATGCTATAGCAAGGCATTTTGCACTACATAGTTCTCTCATTAACTATGAAGATAAGCTCACTAGAGATAAGCTTTAAAGGTGGTGTTGTAATGAAGTGTGTGTGCTGTTAAGGTGCGTGAATGTGATTCTTGCTTTTCTTATTGTAGTATGTGCTCGCTGAGAAAACTAAAAATTACATATTGCTCGTACTGTCGTAGATAAAAATGTGACTTACAATAGCGATACGCCAACTCAAAAGTTCTGTAAATTTCCCCTTGGGCGTAGGAATGACATTTGAAGTTGAAAAAGTGCAGTATTTCGCAAGAGTGTCATTGTATGGTTAAAGATGAGGACAACAAAAACCTTCAAATGATCAATGGAAATTTGGGCAACAAATGTAGAATACTGGCTCTCATGCCCTTCGTCTTCGAGACCCTCAGTGTCGTGCGAAAACTTCTCATCTCAGCCTTTAAACAATGAAGAAAAGGCCTTTGTTGAACATAAATTCAAGTGAAGTTTTATTAGAGAAGGGAAACTCTTATGCAAATAAAATGATTAAAGTATTTGAAGAGTCAGACTGATGAAATTAAATTCTACGTTTCGAAAAATTATAGTTGAACGAAATCCATTTCAGGAGAAATAGTTAATTAATTGATATTTGCATAATAGAAATAGTTATAAGTTAAGAATATTAAGGGCTGTGTCTCAAAACTTTTGAAGCGAACAATACCTTCACTGATATGGACTGCCGGCAAGTCTAGGAACGCAACGTGCTACAAATTTGCCACTTTCCAGACCGTCAAGCTATAGCCGACGCTCAAGCACGCTGCGCGCCCAAATGCTCGAGTCCTATTAGGATTCAAAAGTTAGGGTGTCGTACAGAGAAACTGGGTGATCTTGATCCTTACTTGTCGACTTCCAGTATTTGTGCAACTCCGCTGCCTCTCGGAGTCAAGCAGATCGTGAACACGTTGATGTGCTCGAAGGCACATCAAAAGCCGAAGCGTCCGTAATGTTCTTAGACTCGAACTCACCTAGCACAGAAAAGACAAATAAGCCTAAAGAGGAATTTCAGCGTAAGCAAAACGGATATCAACGGTTAAAGGTAAGATAAGATGCAGCTCATGGAGAAATGGTTCCTGGTTAGTTGTAGAAATTTTGAGTATTCTCTGAAGAAATGGATGCTTAGAGGGGCCAATTAGTTTACTTTTCTGAACCATCATCTTTGGAACAAATTTTTGCGCCAAGTGTTTTGGAGAATTACTCAACCTTACATACCATTTTACATTAATAGAGATGCTTACTGTATATTTTAAGACGAGGATCGAAGTTAACATGCACGCATGAACAACAGACGGTGGAAGCTGGCACACGACGTCAATGAAGTTAAACGCTGGTATCTTCCTCTTGCTCGCCATGTCAAGACCAGCAGTCTTGATAAAAACAATCGAAATCAAAATATTTAACATTTTTATTGGGTGTAGAAAACAGAATTCAGATCCACGTTTTCATCTCTCCGGATTGAATAATTGCAATATCTTTCTCATATCTTGAAATGATGAGACGTGTCCCGCACGTGGCCAGTCTGGTATGAGTGCATCAATAAATTTGACAGAGCTTGAAGCTATTTTGGAAATTAGAAAATTGTACGGTAATCTCTTTTGAAGAATCTTTCGACTTTGCTAGAATTTGAGCATTGCTTTCAATGTGAGACTATGAAGAGTCAGACTTTGCTGCGTGTTTTCGTTCACCTTTATAGTTGATAACATAGAAGTGTTATGTCTACAACACAGCTTAGCTTAGTGGTCAAACACAAGCACAAACAATAGTCTCGAAATTGTCATGAGCCGCTCCACCGGTAGACTCGGTGTAAGCACGAAGCCTATAATGCTGGAACCTTATTATGCCACCCCCCCTGACGCGTAACTCAAATTTTTCGTAAAGCCCAGAATATCCCACGACTCACAGTTTCCGCTGCCGCGCTCGTTGAACGCGCTTTGTAGTAATCACTCTCAGTTTCTTCCTGCGATTGATTGCATCTGCCTAAAAACTTTTCCTCTCAGGCTCTGAACCGTAGCATGACCTGACCACTTTTTCATAGCGAACATTGTTGATGTAATTGGGCTCGGTGTAGGTAGGTAGTGAATGAAAGCTCAGTAGATGCTATTCATTATTAACTGATGTGACCTCTACTCGATTGCTCGAATGATTTATTGCCGCAAATGACACTACGTTAAGATTTAAGATAAGATTAAAGACAGGTAGTACGCTGCCACCAGAAGCACGGGGCTTCGAATTTAAGAATTAACTTAATATTGACGGTGAGTAAAAGTTATGGTAGCAATGGCACGAGACCTGGGCGCGTGTTTCAGTGTCGGGCGACGGTGTGCGAGAGAGAGGAACAAGGAACACGACCCGAAAATTTCTAACTTTATTGGGAGGTGTAAATGCTGGACGACAGAGCTCAAGCAGGCGAGGATGTCCATCGCAATGACCAAAATGACTCTCAAAAATAACACATCCTCTATGACCACTCAATTGGCAATGCAAACCAGACGATTGTGTGCATACAGTCAATACAATACCAGGCAGGATGGTGTAACCTGCAATCCAGAGCAATCCAGGGTACGACTGTGTAACAACAATCAAGAGCGACCCAGAGAACAAGTTTGTAACAGACAATCGCGAACGACTACGAATTTGGTTCGGGCTATTTGAACACCGGTCTCCTAGCCGTCTCCCTCTGACTGATACGGTCTACGCTCGACCACTCGCCTTCCTGTCCTGACACTGAGTCCTCAATGCTTGACTACTCGCCTCGGTGTCCCCGTACTGAGTGCTCTCCTAATCATGTCTCAATGCAGTCGTGGACCGCGCTCCCGCCATGAGAGGGGGGAGGGGGTTCGG
>JACJUY010001988.1:37917-80436 GCA_014220935.1 Platorchestia sp. MABIK
TCTTAGATTCCGCTTCAACTTCATATGACCTTAGGATTTTAGAGTCGTTACATATTTTTAAACGTAAACCGGCCCTCAACAACACCGATAGTTCATACCCATTGCAAATAGTAACTAAATAGCAATTTTGTCTTTTGTATGACATGCTTTAATTTTTGTTTTTATTTTTGCTTTCGTGATCTGTTTCAGTGACTGTCTACAACATTTTTGTTTCTTCTTTTATTGCAGACATAATGAATTGTATTTTTGAACTGATGATGGAGCTGGACTCCGAAACGTTTTCCAATTAAATATGATTAAGTTCCTTGGAATTTTCTTCGTTTTTAAGTTTTTAATCAAGTTGCGACTTAAGCAAGCTACTGACCCGTTCAGATATATTCATGAACCATGTTTAACAACTGAAGAACAGGTCAAGAAGGTAACCTGTGCATCAGGTACTGAACACAGGGCACCGGGTAAAACTTGTGATGTTGCTTAAGCAACCGAGAGTATGTATGCGAGAGGTCCCATCAATGTACAAAATTTCTTTGGATTAAGGAACAAATTTGCAGTCTACATTAAAAAAAACAAATTACACCAATCGCATTACAGCATATATGCAATGATGTCTTGCATATGCATAAATCCTTTTGCATATTACATTTGTTAAATTGCATCTGTATAATTGCATATGTGATTTTGCATATGCACAAAATAATGTTTTGCATTGCATAAAACGTTCTGCATATCTCTTGGCGTGCATACATGCATGTTATGCAATGTCACAGGTCTAGTTATATCATAGGACCAAATTTACAAACCTAGAACTGATGAGAGACAGTGAAATTTTACCTTCTAGCAAATTGTGTTGCAGGTACGAGCTGTTACAAATATAAACGTTCTCAAAAAATATTGATTTTATTAACAAATATATTGATATTAATTGTTTATATTAAAATACAATATTAGTTACACTAGAACAGGGAATAACAATGCAGCAATTTTCAAGGTTAATCTCAGTGAAACCACCAGTGATGCAAAACAGTGGCAAGTAGCTAAGGCTGTTGCACAATTCCAGTTGTCACACTGCTGAATGGAATTCTATTATACTATGTTTTGAAATGTTATGTTACTCTGCTACATTGATAGCAGAGCATGTGTGAGAGTAGGGAATGAGGTGAGTGAGTGGTTCCCAGTTGTGACAGGTGTAAGACAGGGATGTCGCCGTGGTTGTTTAAGTTGTTTGTGGATGGTGTAGTGAGAGAAGTGAATGCCCGAGTGTTGGGAAAATGTGCGCAGTTGGTGGGACAAAATGGTATGAATTGGGAAGTGTGTCAGCTGTTTTTTGCAGATGATACAGCGCTTGTGGTTGATTCGGAGGAAAAACTGAGGAGACTGGATGCAGAGATTGGTAGAGTGTGCGAAAGGCGTAAATTGAGGGTAAATGTAAATGAAAGTAAGGTGATGAGATGTTCCAGAGGTGGAGTGTTTGGAACATTGGATGTGAGGATGAATGGTGAAGTGTTGGAGGAGGTAGAGCATTTTAGGTACCTCGGGTCGGACGTGGCTGTGAAGGATAGTATGGAAGTAGAAGTGAGCATCGAGTGAGTGAAGACTGCAAGACATTGGGTGCAATGAGGAAAGTGTTTGAGTGCAGGAGTTTGAATTTGAGTGCTAAGAGGGGACTGTTTGAAAGCTTAATCGCGTCTTGGGGTTTGAGAAAAGCGGAGAGGAGGAAGATGGATGTGTTTGAGATGAAGTGTTTGAGGAGCATGTATGTAGTAACAAGAAGAGATAGGATCAGGAATGAGTTGGTTAGGGGGCAGATGGGTGTTGTCAAAAGGATGAGTAGGCGGGTGGATGAAAGAGTGCTTGGATGGTTTGGGCATGTTGAAAGAGTGAATGTTGAGCGGCTGGTAAAAAAGATTTATACGTCGGAAGTGAGTGGTATTAGAGTGCGAGGTTGGCCACGGATGAGTTGGATGGATGGGGTGAAACGTGCTTTGTATGAGAGGGGTCTGACTGTGGACTTGGCGAGAGGGATGACTGCGGACAGAAGTGAGTGGAAGCAGTGCATAAGGAGGTAATTTTATTTTTTGACGCTGTCCTGGGGGAAGGGCTGCACTCAATGAAGCGGTCGGGGTAAACCAGCTATGAAGCTGTCAGGCTCAACGAAGCTGTCGGCCTGACTGTGGAAGATGGGTGTGATGGACTGCTACTGATCCGGGCAGTTCTGCTGCGGCCAGTGCTGCCTCTCTCTAGCCTCCTAGTGATTAAGAGTGACTATAAGGGTGGTTGATTGTGGCCTGCTGTCGGCTACCCTCCCGTAGGGAGGAGATGCCTGGTATATGTATGTGTGTATGTTTTGCAAAAGTTCGAGTTCTGAAGTCTCTTTGGGAAGTTCGTCACAGTCATTTGAATCATGCACGGTGGAATTCTATTAAACGATGTTTTGAAAATATTTTCTGTCGATTTCTGAAGTCTCTTTGGTAAGTTCGCCACAGTCATTTGAATCATGCTCTATAGGTCGAAATTCGACATGAAGACGTGTCAATAGATGACCAGGGTATTCGACGCGTAGGATTCCTGGTGAACGTCGAAAGGAATGCGATGTTGTGTCATTTGTTGCAACCATAGACTGTCAGGATCTTGAGCGGTGAAGAATTAGACAACCCTTGGATACAGAGAACTCTTAAGCCTTTAACTATAACGATCTAAGGTCACAAAATGTTTTCTTCTTCAAAAAGTACAGTGGCCCCAAAATGATTCAGAAGTTTAGAAAATTATTAGTGGAGGATTAGGTCATATTTAACTCAAATAGCGGTATTCATTCTACCTGGAATTGTTTCAACAAGGGTCTGGATCCTCTGCAACTCTATTTTTGCCTATTATTGACGTAACCTGTTGGTCTAGAGCAGTCAATGTTGAATGAAGGGGCGATGCGTCACGCAAGTTCCTCACAAGCTTATCCTATATACTTTCAATGCGATTCAAATCAGGAGACCGTAGTGGCCATTCCACGTTCTCAAATGTTTCATTATTTGCATTAAACCAATCTTGAACATTTTGGCTCTGTAAATGCTAGTATGTTCGTCCTGAACGGTCCCGTTGTAATCAGGAAATTAAAGTCTTTGGAAAAATGAACGAGGTGAGAAAGTAATTGCAAATAGTCCTGAGAGCTCATTTTGTTATACAATAGAGTGGCAGATTTATTTCTCTTCCAGTAAAAGCAGACCCAAAGTATTTCATTGCCTCTAGATGCCAGAACAGCAGGGACAATGCAACATGGGTCCATAGTTTACGTGACTGTCGCCGTGCCTTAACACGCCATCATTCTGAAAGAGGGTGAATCTCAGCTCATCGGACATGCTTAATTCCAATCAACAAAAGTCTAATCCCGGTGTTCTCGAGCAAACAACGAACGTTTTTTTATTTACTTCTGACATTAATAGCTTCCTAGTGGAATTTCAGTTACCTAAATTCATTTTTTGTTAACCTGCGACACACAGTCTTTTGAGAAGTTGATTTTGATCATAACAGATTCGCTAGTTTTCATTTGGGTTGATGAACGTCAATTTTCCTTCTCCATATGTTCAAAAAGTGTATGCCTTTGTTATCCACAATGTTAGGCTTGCACAATTTCCACGAGATGAACTGGGTTTGCAATATGGTTTCAAGGGTGTTATTGTTTCCAGTATCGTTCTGATATTTATACCGGTTACTGCACAGGTGACTCGAGTTGATTTTCCACTTGAATGAAACCCAACGATGCGTCCATCATCCAAAAATATTGGCAGGTCCCTTCTACCGGTCTTTGTTTCTCGGCCGACCTAAATGATAACTTCAAGTTCTATATGCGCTCAAAACAGATCTTATTACTTGATAAACACTTCTAAAATGTGACCATGAAAAGTATTACCAAAATAAGTGAACTCTGAAGTAAAATAATGTAAAACATTTGGAGTAAATAAAAATGATGAGCTAAAATTTTTTCGGCCCTCTTGAGGCAACCATATGGACTACATATGGACCACACACGCCGAAATCTCCTACGACATGTGAGACAGTAAGCTTTATAGAGTGCAGTGATCGTTGGTGCAACTTACGAGGGTACCTTAGATACCAAATCAGCCTCTTGTTCTCGATCCTTCTCGAAAGACCAATGCCCATTTTCACTCTTTGACTAACATTCCTTAAAGCGAACATCTAGACATTATGAGTAAATCTATTACCCTTATTTCTTAGTGTTGTATGCCCCTTAATTTAGAGTTGAATTTATATCACTCATATTTCGAAGTCCAATTATGCTCTCAAAGTCTGTCTAAGGAAGCATCCCCATGATTCCCCCTTCAGCTGCCCTCTCATACATTACCGTGCGCCATGAGGTAACTCACATCCCTTGTCCTCTCTCGCGGTCTAAAGAGGGACGAACTTTCAGAAACAGAAGTTAGCGAGCAGAATCATTACGAGTCATGCCAAGTTACAGATATAAGGGCTGATGCTCAAGCTGAAGTTGAGCTGAAACAACGTTCTGTGGAAGTTCCCTCGGTTGCGTCCCATGAAATCAGATGATGCAGGTTGCAGAAAGGGTTTTCGTCGATCATGAATGTTAGCGCAGAATAACAGCGCTGCAGATGTGCGCTCCGTGTACGGGTTCCACAACTCGATCAAGTTTGTACGGTCAATTGACGCTACTTGCTAGATGCGCCAAGTGTCTGACGCTCAACCCAATCCCGGGCGACCACAAAACTTCTTGTTCGAATGAATAAGGGCTTTAAGCACACCATACCAAAGAGTTACTCCACACAAAGACACACAGGTATTGTTTTTTTCAATACTTGCCCAGCTCGCTGAAATATCTATTTGACCTAAAAATATCTATAAATTTGCGAGGGTACTTTTTTTAATAGACGTCGTTCAAATTACTAACTTGAGTACATCCTGGTTAAATTGGCCTTTGTACAAAGCAAAATTATCTATTCGCCATCAAGTGCTGGTCAAGTGGATTACACTGGTCAACAAATTTTGTAAAGTTGTGTGCTTCTTAAATGATATTAGTTGATTCCTATGTATTTTCATTCAAGACTCGAAATATCACGTTGAAAAATGTGTATTGGCTACAGGTGCAAAGATACGAGGCATGCAATATTTGATTAATTTATTTTGAAATACAGTATTTGTTCAAATTTATTTTAAGTTTATGAAGTATTTTACATTAAAATCACCTACCTTTCGCCCTCCAAATGTAAACTTGTACAGCACGAACACTTTCTGTGACTGATGAAACAATACTGAGGGCAGAGAGACTGAGCGTAGTGAGTAATATACACGTCCGCCAGCCTGTAGGAACGTGTTGAGACATGTAGGCGTATCACGAAAAGTATAGCTACCAAACAAGTTTAACCATGATATTTGTTACCAGCAACCTAAAATTGTATGGAAAATGCTACTTTGGTCTCCGAAGCATTTTGGTTGTTGACCAGTGTTATTTGAGTCATCATAAGATTCCCTAAGGAAATTGAATATGTAAAAATTTCGATTCCAACGATTTTTTATTGTATAGCCTGATGGCTAATGAAAGTATGTTGTAGATGGCTGAACGGGCTCCTGTACAGAAAATCCTGTCACTACGCCCAGTGATCCTGGTGTCATATTTTGAGGTGTCGTTCCGACGTACGCAGACGATTTTTTTTAAGATTAGTAAAAAAAGCTGTTCTCCTTAGCGACAGAAAGAAAACTTTATCGGAAATGATATCGATTGCAATGTGTGTTTGGATCGCTGTCTGACGATAATCGAACAATTACTTGTAGTTAACTTTACCGCCAATTATGAGCTCTATTTAACAATTATTTTATGAGCTCTATTTAATAAAGTGTGAATAACGTCCTCCTCATATACCTGTGGAGCATCACAATGACGGAGAAGCAAGATCCTCAATGTTAACACTTGATTTCCGGAAAAACTTACTATTTCGTGAATTGCAGCAGAAGATAACTGAAGAACGAATTAAAAGCAGCCCTCAATCAAGAATTCCATAATTTTCTCACGGCAGCACGCGAAAAAGTTTTGCAAGGATTTGAAGAAGCGATCAGCCTTACAAGATCCCGTGAACATGAGAACAGCCTGGCCTCAGTTTCCCAATGAGCTTAATCGGCTTTACCACGGAAATTTACTTTTACCTGAGCAGTGCAATAAGTTTTTAAATTTAAGTGATGTTGTACTCGATGAACATGAGATAGAAGTCTTGAACCTGGGGTGGAACTACCACACCATAAATAGATTCGATCCTATCAAAAAGCAGCTTCAGTTGGAATTAGTGTACCAAAATATTCTCAACCTAAGTCGTGCTGGACTTGTCTCTGTTGAACCTAATTTAGACGCTGCGTTAATTGCTGAAAGTACACGTTATAGAAGCACCCGTACGATAAGGGTATTACTCAGCTTCAACGCCAGGCCATCCGCAACTTCCGTTCCAACAAAAAGATAGTCATACGAAAAGCAGATAAAAACAATAAGTACGTACTATTCAAGTATGATGACTATAAACAGAAATTAGATGATATACTCGCTGATAGTAGTAAGTTTGAACAGTTACATCGAGATCCAACAGATAAATTAAAGAAAAAACTGAACGAACTCATTTGCAGCGTTAATGCTGTTCCGAATAATTATTATTTGAAAAAACTCGAAGGACACTTTCAGCCCGGTTAAATTTACGGGAATGCCAAAATTCTTAAAAATCATAATGATCCACCATTGAGGCCTATTATATCTCAAGTTCCTGCTGTCACTTATCCTGTTGCTAAGATCTTGAATAGAATTATAACGCCCTAAATCCCTCAGAGGTACATGGTCAAATCAACTGACGAATTCGTTGCCTTACTACGTACTAAAGCTCCTAGTGGCATAATAGCATCATTAGACGTTGAGTCTTTGTTCACTAATGTACCGGTTTCTGACACAATTGAGATAATCTTAGAATGTGTATATAATAGTGAAGAACTTTCTCCTCCTAATCTGCTCCCTCGCCATATCTTGAAGCAACTTCTCACAATCTGTCCGACTGAAGCTCCGTTTCGGCACATTGACGGCAGCTTGTTCCGCCAGGTAGATGGTGTTGCTATGGGCTCCCCTTTGGGGCCCACGTTTGCCAACTTTTACATGTCTCATGTGGAAAACCTGGTGTTGAACACCATGCCTGTTAAGCCGACAATGTACGGCAGATACGTTGGTGACATTTTCGTAGAGGTGGAGAGTGTTGAGCAGTCGGAGATGTTGAGGATTTGATGATGGAGAATTCGGTGTTACGTTTCACGTTTGAGTTGAATGTTCAAGGGAAGTTACCATTTTTGGATGTTTTGGTTGAAGCTTCGCAGGGTACTTTCCAGAGGTCTGTGTATGTAACGCCTTCTCATGCTGGTGAAACTATCAATTATAATTGCGATGCTCCACAGGTATACAAGGAGTGCGTTCTTCACACTTTATTAAATAGAGCTCATAAAGTTTGCAGTAACTGGGCCAGCTTTCATTCAGAAATTCTTCGGGTTAAACGATTACTAATAAATAACAATTTTCCTAATACCTTGGTTGACAGGCTAATCAATAACTTTCTTAACCGAATTTTGAGCAGTGATGATAGTAAAGGATCTTGTGCACGTCATGTAAATGTATTTTATGAAAATCAAATGCGCAAGAACTACAGAATTGACGAACGAATTTTCAGAAATATAGTTACAAATTTTGTAAAACCTGTAGATCTTGGAACTGCTATTAAAGTGTGCGTATATTAAAAAAATCGGAAAATCAGTGATCTCCTAGTGAAGTATAATATTTCCAGATCCAGGGTCAGTGACCTAGAGAAAGCCAATGTGATTTATCAGTTCAAATGTGACAGAAGAGAATGTAAGTCTCTTAATAAAAGTTACATTGGCATGACTTGGATGACCATGAAACAAAGATTGACTGCGCACAAGTACCAAGGTTCTATTTTCAATCACTTTCGTCTTGAACATAGTTCCAAACCCTCAAACGAAGATCTTTATTTAAATACCAAAATTTTATGTCATGTCGTTAAAAAAGAACATATTCAAATAATAGAAGCCTTACATATTCATCAATTTAAACCGTCCGTCAATGAAAAACCATAGATTTTTTTGCTCTAAAACTATTCAATAGGACTGTAGGTTAGAAGTTTGAAACCTCTTGATCGTTCATTTTGGCCTTGCCTCTGGTGCTGTGGACACGTAGCTGTTGCTCAATATTAGCTAGTCATCTAGAGATTAGTCTTCCTTTTGTACAAATTATGTGCCTCTAGTCATTTTGCAATGTGATCTGTGTTAGGTTTTGTTCTTTTTATCGTCTGACTCTGTTTTCGCTTTTTTGCTTTTGATTTGCATTTCTTAGTATTGTGACTGTAAATTTACTCTGTATTTTTCAGCCTGATGATGTAAGAACGTCGAAACGTTGCTTTTTAGAAATAGAGTGATAATGAATTTTAGGGAGTGTTTTAGCAAAGATGATCAGTAATTTTCTTCGTCTTTTAACGCGTGATGAACTGGTACAATTTCGTAAGGTCGAGAAATTAGAAAAGAAACTACTTGTAGTTAACTTTACCGCCATCTGAAAGTCGCTAAGGTCTGAGCGCTGTTTTCAATCAACCGATAATAATCCTCCTCCATCACGATAATAGCCGTCCTTATCTGTCTCGAGTTATAAAATATCGCTATAAAAAGTAGAGATTGGTATGGAAGCATTGCTTCCTCTTCATGATCTGATTTGATCCTATCTAAATTATCACTTGTTAAATTCGTACGGGCTTAGGTTGACACGTAGTTAGATTCATACTTTGCAAGTTGTATGTTGTTGGAATCGATTTGGACTTACATCTTGCTACAGTACAAGGATAAGTTTACGAACGTGACATGGTTAGCAAATGCAGTGAGAAAGAATTAAAGTTATGCTAATGACTCACCTTCTTATTCAGGTTTTTTTCATTTTAGTATGAACTCAACAATGGTGCTTTAATTCAATTTAACTTGATGCGCACTTACTAACCTGCACTCACAGATGAAGCCCTAACAATGTTCATCTACTGCGCGGAAATTCAATCAGGAAGTTCATCATTTGGAACTGATGGCGAGAGTATCGGATAACCGCCGCCTGCGCTCGGCCTTAATAATTTATTCATTGAAGCGAGCGATAGAGGAGCACGGTGGCGGTTGTCTACCCCATGGTGAGCGCCTCATGTGCAGAGGTCTGCCTATTGTACTGAAATTTTATTTTTTTACCCCAGCACTTCGGGCGGTGAGGGGTTGCCTGTTATTACTTTTGATCCATTATTCATGAATAATGAATATTCTCAAATAATAATTTATTATTTTATTGCTTTTTTTGTTAGCTATTTGCAACTTCACCAATCATTTCAAAATTTGTAAATGACGTTGAATTTATCCAATATATTCATTTGTCATATTTTACTTGCAATTTTTCTCGAGTTGTGCTTAACGTTTCCTATAGAATTTCCATTTAACAGCGCATAAAATCAATTTGCATAATTTTTACCAAGATGTTACCTCGTGACTGCTAATATCTTTCTATAGTTTGCAAGTCTCCTATCGCCATTTACTTTCACGCTTATTGCTTATAAATCATACTTATGGCACGTATTAACACACGCTGCAGCCATGGTGTTGCGCTGCATATGTTATATACTTAGGTACATACTGTGAAATTCCACCACCAAAAGAGTGAACGGCTCACCACCAAAAGAGTGAACGGCAGAACGTGGACCTTACGCCCGATCGGTTGATCATAAGTCAACGAGAAAGCAAGCTCAGCATATTGAAGGCGACAGGGAAAAGTGCTCAGCACCCTTCGACGGTTGAGCGCTGCTAACCGTCTCAACGAATCTACAGAAGCAGCGGCAGTCCCTGCGGCTATTTAAGCATTCGTTGACTGTTAGATAGAATCATTATAGTACGAGAATTCCTCTGGTAAAGGTCTGTTAGTGCCACCTTTTGACTTGTTAATTAAAACTCAGCTGGCACTCTGAGAGAGAGTCTTTGTAATCTCTGTGTAACTTCATATCGACATATCCAATTTAACGTAATTACCAGACCTTTAATTCGTCACCATCGCTGCATACTCCGAGTTAAGTTCTTTGGGATTGTCCATTATTTTATCATCCTCGATATTTGCTAGTTTCATCAACCTCTTGTCATATGTGTGTTCATCCTTCGTTAAAACAGTAAATGTATGGCCGTACTAAGATATGTGTTTAATATATCCTGCTGAAAAAAAACAGTAAATTTGAAAGTCAACCTTGAAACGACTGATGAAGTAGGAATAACAGTATAATTGCATTGAAAAGAAAAGAAGGCTACGACACATATAACATCTGTTCCGCCCGAGCACATTTCCCCGCTTGCAAGCTATAAAATGCCGCCTACTCTGTAGTTACGATGCTATACTTCATCTGCAGCGTCTGAGTGTTTGTGGCCACTTATCGTTCGAGTTCCAACTGCTTCTTCCCCTCTCCTCCCTTGCTCGCCAGCCCCACAGTTCCACATTTTCTCCGCAGGCTGGACGATACGTAGGCAAACAGCGGTCAGAATTGGCAGCGTTCTAGGAAGCCACGTTTTCCTGTACTGGGTTTCTTAGCAGAAAACGTTCCATTGACGTCCAGCGCAAGTACAGCCACTACCCGGTAAACGAGATCCGCTCCTCAAACAAAATACTTAATCTTAATTTGCCTCTGAATATCTTTGCAATTCCTCTTTTCGTGACCTCATCTTCGAAATTTGGCTGCGTTGTAAAAAGGTTACCATAGTTTGGCAAGGAAGGTAAAATAAATACCTCACGAGTGCGCCGCGCTCGTACTTTAGTTGATCACAATCAAGTTTTTTTGACGTTGAGCGTTGACTCATAAAAAATTTGATAAATACAACGGTTGTAAACAAAACCATTAGGCACTGCCCGACTATTTTGATCCCAAAAATTCAGAATAAGGAGAAAGACATTAAGTGGAAACGTTAGGTAGTTATTTGTTATACCAACTAGTGTTATAGAAACACAGGCGCTGAGAGGCTGCGTTTGGAGGCCCACCACCGACCACGGCACCCGAGTGATGGGAATTATTATCAACAAAGCGCTTAACAATGAGCTTAAAAGTGTGTTGGTTTGCGCGCGTTCGTCAGGCTATAAAGGGGACGGATCTCGGTGTCACATCGCAGTGCAGGTCTGCAGCTGTGTTGAGTGTATGGTGCGACTGTGGTGAGAAGGTGCGGCCGTGTGGTGGGTCGGCTGTTACTCGTCACGTGAGATACTAGTGAACTACTTAAGTTCTCCATTGTACTTCCACTACGGTAATCCTGTCATTCTCTTTATAGACTAATTTTGAAATAATTCTTCTCATCAAGAGCCAAAGCAATTAGTTAATTGGAGCGTTAGTGTTTTTAGTTGTGATAAAACTTATTATCATGCTTCGATAGCTGTCGATTCAAAGTGCTAAACTCTTGAATAATGAATAGCTATAATTCACTAATTATCACCAATAGTTAATTATTTTGATGAGGAAAACATATCTTATCGTAGATTTTTTTGGCGCTAAGTACTCTACTGGTATTTTAATATTTTACGAAGGTGTTCGCATTTGAACAAACGTATTGCAAGGAAGAAGTAGTAATGAACAGCTAAACTGGTGCAGCACGGAGACGCGCGCTAGGCTGGCATCGCTTTGCATGTTAGTGCAATGCTTCCAATAGGGAGCTGATCGTGCGGGCGACAGCATGTGAGGCGCGCTGGCATAAGTGATCTCTTCAGCGGCGCTCGCTGTCTTTGGGCACTCATCCTCAGTGGTGTCCTGAACCTGCTGAGTGGTGGCGTCGTGACGCGCTGCTCAGCATCGCGTGCTTAGTCCCCCGAGGTGTTCGGAATTTATGGAGTAAGCGCCATAAGATAGAAAATGATAGATGAATTGCCGAATATATATTTATATAGGACAAGGAGAAAGATGCATCGAATCTTTACGTTTCACACAAAAATAATAAACATTTTGTCCAAAAATATCGACATGAAAATCAGTCATCACGGTAACGAATTTGAAATCTGAGAATTAATGAGTTAAACAGAGGGGGAAATTATGGGGCTCATTTTGCATTTAGAATTTTAAAGATAATACGCACTCAAATCTTACAAAATAGCGTTCGTAATCGAACATATGAGGATCCTAAATTCCGATAGCTGATAGTTACAACACTTGTTAAGAAATACAGGATGATACCAATTATCGTATTCCATCCGTTGTCCACCCTATATCACGGAGTAACGACGTCCTTCAACATATAAGTCATATTTTCTGTGAGTTTACTACCCGGATCTACAAATTAAGTACATGATTCAGTAAATTAATTACATCATAACAGCTGTAGTGGTCCTCATAACAGCTGCAACACAATCAGTCGTTCGCTGCTTACGCAATAGAGTACGAAAACGCTTCTCTGAAGTAAAGGTGATCCCGTGAATGCCGGAGGCTGTGTCTCCAGCTGGTGGCGGTGACGGCGCGGTTTCAGGTCTCATTGTTGAGCTGTCGTTGCGCCTCTGACGTCAAGCATGGCGTCCGCACGTGCGTCGTCTGCCGCGTCGCGATTCCTTGAAATTTGATGTGGACATTACAACAGTGCTGGGGTGCGGTCAAAGTAGTTCAGGCCAGGTTACAAACAGATTTCGGCCGTGATTGGTGATCCAGTTCTCCTGGCATTTGAGAGCTTTTATTCTGTTTTATGCAGTAAATTTCGTGCTCTTCAATCCGCATTAGCATGAATCCATCGTTGTATCAAGAACTGTGTAATGAATTATAGAGAGTAAAGATTTCTTATTTAACCCTGTAGCGATCAAATTACTGTTTTATGACCGAAATATCACAATAATGTTTCATAAATTATACTTTATGACATGCAATAGAGGTCGACGTTTTCAATAAAACATCTGAAGTAAAAGGTACCTGCAAATTATTCGTAATGTTATTTAGGAATGACGGCGGTCCTTGTAGGGTTGAACAATATTCTGCCCGTTTCTTCTGCGTTGTTCTGTCCTGCGATGTCAAATTTGTGAAGTACAATTTTGAATACCGGGTAATTTTTAGTTTTCTTAATCACACTGATGCTATTTATTTATTTGAAGTAGTGGAGGGACCATTGATGAGTTTTTCTGATGCCTCAGCGTGTCGAATGTAGGTGATGCGTATACGCCGTTGGACGTGTGGTTGGCCTGGCCGAGCCCCTTAGGGCGAGCGCGCCCGTCATGGAGGATGATAGAGAGAAGAGAGGCTTGCAGAACTTTGGTGCGATCAGCGTACCTAGAGTTGGTTGTTTCTCGCTTAGCATTTCTGGTGTTGTTATTACCTTTTGATAAGTTGTTATAGCGACTTTGTGTTCCTTTTGTTGTTGGAACTTTGGGTACCATTTGTTGTTGCAACGATTTGTTCCAGTTGACGTTGCAACATTGTGTTACAGTTGTTCTTGCAACGTTGTGCTTCACTTGTCGTTTTAACGTTTTGTTCCACATGTTGATGCAAGATTATGTTCCTCTTGTTGCGACGTTGTGTTTCTTGTTTCAACGCTGAGTTAAAGTTGTTAGATCATTGTGTCCCAGTCGTTGTTGTAACGTTGTGTTCCAGTTGATCTTGTAACGTGGCAATCCAGTTGTTGTTGCAACATTTTGTTTCAGTCGTTGTTACAATATTGTGTTCCAGTTTTTGTTGCAGTATTGTGTTCAAGTTGCTGTTGCAACATTATATTCCAGTCGTTGTTGCAACATTACGTTTTCCTTGTTGTTGAAACATTTTCCAGTTATTGTTGCGCCTTCGTGTTCCAGTTGTTTCTGGAATGGGATATTTTTCAGTTTTTGCAACCTTATATTTCACTTTTTACGATATTGTGTATCATTATTGTTGGAACTTTGTGCTACTGTTGTTGTACCGTTATGTTCCAGATGTCGTTGCAATTTGGGCTCTAATTGATGTTGCAACGTTGCGTTCCAGTTGTTACACTTTTGTATCCCAGTTAGTGCTGCAACGTTGCGTTCCAGTTGTTACACTGTTGTATCCCAGTTAGTGCTGCAACGTTGCGTTCCAGTTGTTACACTGTTGTATTCCAGTTAGTGCTGCAACGTTGCGTTCCAGTTGTTACACTATTGTATTCCAGTTAGTGCTGCAACGTTGCGTTCCAGTTGTTACACTGTTGTATCCCAGTTAGTGCTGCAACGTTGTGTTGTGTTCTTGAAATGATGTATTTTTAGTTGTTGTTGCAGCGTAAAACAAGTCACACAGGGCAGAGCATCTTGTGTTTGTGTGTTTTGCTGTGGCAGAATGCGTGATTCACCAGTACTCGTGTGTGACACATTTGGCACACAAGTAGCACAAAAACTGTAAACAAGTAGCACACAAGCTGCGCACAAACGACGCACAAGTAGTACACAAACACTATTTGAGCAGCATACTAGTAGAACACAAGCAACATACCAGGAGCACACAAGCACCACACAAGAAGCTCACAAGTAAAGCACAAACAACACACAAATAACGGGAAAACACATAAAGAACACTCTTTGTGCCAAACATGCAGCATTCAAATAACACACACAAGCAGCGTACAAGTACCACACAAGTAGCATACAAGCATCACACAAGTGGCACACAGGCACCACACAAAGTACACACAAGAAGCATACAAGCATAACGTTAGTTGTATACAAGCATCACACAAACACACAAGGACTACAATAGCATCACCCTAACACCAAACAAGCAGCGTACAAGTACCATGCAACACCTCGAAGAAGTGCATGAACAACATGCACATGGGTTGTGATGAGCGGTAATGTCCGTACTGGGAGTGTCTCGTCTCAGGGTAGTGGTGAGTGATGGTGTCACGAAGAAAGAAAGAAAAATAGTTTATTTAAAAAAATTAGTGCATAAGGACATTTTAACCAATCGGATTTCATATACTTCTTAACCTAAAGGCCCTATATTGATAAAAAAAAAGCATAAGAAGTTAATGCTTGGCATGTCAGTGGTTGAGAGAAAAAATTCCGAGACTTTTCTTATTGATAATTTGGCCTATCATTGAAATGTGTCAACGTTACGAATACTGGTCACAAAAACATACGGGGTGACATTGACAAATGAACCTTCGGGGACTGAGTTTCCATTCACGTTGACGCATAAGCTTTGCGAAATTCTATGAAAGTAACCAATATTGTTGACAATATGAGTGAAAAAACTATTGTACTTATAAAACAAATAAGAGGAAAAGTTGACTACAAAGAAATTTGAAATAAACTCTTTGCGCTCACGCAAAGAAAATAAAATCAATAGTATATTTCCAGGAAGTTGATACAGAAAGTTCAGTTCCAGGAAATTTAAGATCCTTGAAATGCAACGCCTTTGTGTAAGTAAAATATTAATTATCTCGAACATACGGCATTAAGCTTCCCAAAAATTAGAATACTGACCTAGAAGTAGCAGTTTTAAGTCTTACGAGCAATCGTTAAGCAATGCAAAACATTGAGATATGTAGGTGCTTTCAATATTATTTGGAAAAATAGTTAGCAATGATTAGGGCAGAGACGCAAAATGGGGTGAAACATTCGCTTTGAATTCTTTCACTCTTTGAAGTTTTATCCTCTTGCGGAGCTTACTCCACAATAAAGATCCTTAAACTGGAAGGGCTTTTTACCTCAGGTGAAATGAACGGTAGCTAACTAAAACATCATTCATCCCATTCGGTTTTTTGTTCGGAAATGTGGGTGGAAGAAAATTCCGACGTTGGCATCACTCAAGCACAACAACAGTAGTAACAGTAGCGCGATGTAAGCTGCGCTCAAGCGGTACACACGCCGAGTAGAACAATGTGCAATTTGGAAGTCTGTTAGGAAATATAACACATCTTTTGAGCACCAAGGGCGGAATTAAGAGTTGAAATTCACGCTCACGCACCTTGTTCAACGGCAGCGCGAGGGCTGCTGGCGGTGGCGCAGCATGTAAAGTTTAAGTGAAGGCTCCGCTGCGCTACATTTATTCTCTTCAAGTTTCATTCATTACTTACATAAAAAATGAAACTCTGTATTTCCCAATTTTTTTTTGCTTTTCCGCAAAAATTTTGAGGTAATGTCTTCATTTTGGCTAGAGGTCTGTGTGAAAAGGGAATAATTCGTTGAATTTGACCTCTGGAGGGGACTTAAATTATCGCAACATTAGGTCTTTAGCCTCACTCCACAGCAAATAATGTAATAATGAATAAAACAAATAATGAATAATGAGGGAATAATGATGATGGACTTTCACTCCTCATGAGGCGGGGTATTTTTGGTCAACTTTGAGTTGTTTAATCAGTTTAAAAGTGCATTATTGCCTGCACATCCTCATGTAACGATATCAGATTCCGCTGCAATATTATGAGCGGCATATGGTTTTGTATAAAAAAGAAAGAACGCAAAAACAAAACAAAAATCGGCTTGCACACGCATTACGTGCATTAAAATCGATTAAACAGGAATTTTAAACCAAAACATTAAACAATTTTTTGAAAAGTAGTAATTCAAAATTTCCGCCGTGGTCGAAGGAGGCACATAGCCTTTTTAGACGAGTGTACTTTTCAGCAGGACGAAGTGAAGACATGTGAAGAGGACACGAGTCTGCTACGGGAGCGCGTGTGGGCAGCTGACGAGACGCTGCTGTGAGTGGCGGCGTGCTGCGGTGGCATACACTCGCTCTCACACGGCAGGCACTGTGTGGGCCTGCAGCGCACCTCACACGCTGTATGTGTATATTAGCATGCACGTGCGAATTCTCTGAACTGCACTCATGCATGTATGTCATGCTATGCATGCTCGTTTTCATTGCATTTACTGCGCTGCAAAAATACACGCACACGTCGCTCGCTTTGCACAGATGTGCTCTTTGCAAACTAAATTCTCCAACCTCTATAAATCTGCGGCTGTCGGGCTTCGCAAATTATCAGATGCGATGTTCCATCAGCATATTTAGGTCACGAGACGTTTGCTAAAACGTCGCCGTATGAGGGCTTTGAACCTCAGCTCAGAAAAAGGGGAAAAAGAAAATCAAATTTGAAAAACATAGGAAAAGGCAATAGACGACAGAGGAAAGAAGAAAAAGTGAGTTTCTGTCCTAAACGTTCAGACACCAGTACACATCTGATCAACACGGGATAATGATAACTACAAGTAGTACATTTTCGACAAGTTTTTATTCAAATTTATGAATGAACACATGCGTTATAGATCGACGACATCAAAGAATATTGAAACAATTACAGCATAAGACAAGAAAAGAGGAACACACTATGCAATAATTCAAATGAGTACTATTGTATAACCAGCTAATGCAATGCACGACATGAGGGTAAACGCTATAAAACACCGCCCTTAACTCACCACAAGGGAATTCCAGAAGAAATAGAGTGGCTCACACGATGCCTGACGCTTGCACCCTTGATTACAATTTACGCAAACATTAAACAAACAATGTAGAAACAGAAACCATTATGCCCTTGACGATATAACAAAATGCATTGACATACACGTAATGCCGGACACCATTATGTTGTACTTTCCAATGAACAATCATCTTACTAATTGACATCAAAACACAGTTAAACTCGTGATGCACCATGTTATGAGTTCACAGTTTTCCACTCGAATTCCATAATCTTTTGCGCTGAGTCGCTGGTACTGGCCCAATGCTGGCTCCATTTAGAGCTCTTACGTCAGAACTCCGTAGGCTGCTCCCGCTGGTGCTTCACGTGCTTTGTCTTGCCTGTGCTGCTGCTTGGACTCATGTCGCCTGGAATAGTTTCGATACGAGCCCGGTGCCGTGCTGGCCCAGCTTCGATTTCTGCCGGTCTATTCGAGACGCTGCCCTCGCACAGGCTTGGAATAGTGCCGCACGTGAAGACTTGAACTTGGGTTACTCGTGAAGACTTGAACGTATGCAGGCTATCGGTGTTGGAGATGATTGCCCATGAGGATTGGTAAGCTTCGGGTGTGCTCGTCAGCGTAGTCTTGCGGTAGCTTTTCTTCTGTATAATGCACATTGTTGCGTTGAGGCATCCAGGGTGATTTTACCAAAACGGTAGATTCAACTTGCGAGTTTTCAGCTTGCTCGTATATCTTCGTAATGACATCTTGCCACCTTGTTCTGGTTTTGGCGGCCTCCGGTGTTTTTTGTTCTGGCGACTCAATAATCTTGAGAGCTAGTGCCGAAGCATCGCCAGCAGGAGGCTTTGATGACCGCAACGCCAACCACGTTAGCGTCCCTTCTTTTTATGTTCGTGTTACCAGCAAAAAGACCCCGTTCTGTTCTTGTGCTCAGGTTTTATTCTCTCCGCTTGTTTCCTTCTAGAAGCATCGGGAATTTTCTTCGTTGTCCTGATGTCTCGGTCTTCGATTAGTTAAGCCCTTTGCCTGCCTGCGCATCTCTCTCTTAGCGGCAAATTACCGTGTGCTGATAGGCTGTTGCTTGGCGGATCTCTCCCTTTGTCCATGTCATCGCTCTGTGCACTGGACGATACCCTCAAGTTGGGCGAATATTGAAAGACCGATAGCACAAAATTGAATATCCTTGCTTCCTAATATATTATTCATTTAACATTACTTATCATCCCCCTTTATGTTTCAATATTTAATTGACCCCTAAAAAATCTGCGCATAGTTTGTATTGAATCTCTATCCTCATTTAACCCTCACATCACCCCAACTCTTAAGGCGACGCTTCTCCCGCATTTCACTTTCTCTAAGACCCCCAAAAGCGCACCTCTCGACTGTAGATCACGCTTGCAAGGCTCGTGTTTTGCGCGCCCTTTTATCCCTTAACAGATTGTACAGAACTATTTCGCTATATATCGTGACATATATCAGTTTATGAAGTTGGCCACGGTTCTCACTGCATAAAGTAACTATGCACTGCATGAACTATAAATTATAACCATTGTTCTACGCAACTCTCACTGATTTTGGCCGCAGAGATTGTGAAACATAAAGGCCTGCATGCCACGGGAGTAAAAAAGCGGCCTCTCGAGCCTAGGCTTGAAGTGAGGGACGGGCTCTTGAGATGTCTCCTTGAGGGAGTGATATGCCTCTCCTGGCCTCCAAAGTCGTGCTCTCGAGCTCTCTCACTTCGCTGGGCCCTCCCACCCGTCGATGCGGGGCGAGGGAGAGGCTCTTGCGAGTGCAGGTCGTAACCAGAGACGAGCCAGAGACACAACGATTTTATTCATCCTCTACTCTTGCAGATAATGTGGTTAGTGTTTGGAGGCGTAGCAGCAGAGGCGCTTTCACCTACACTTAAATCTTACTTCTTGCACTTCACTGACCAATGGTGTCCGTATATTTCCACATATCAGTGGTGTCTTGTCTCAGGGTAGTGATGAGTGGTGGTGTCCGTACTGGGAGTGTCTCGTCTTAGGGTAGTGGTGAGTGGTAATGTCTCGTCTCGAGGTTGTTGTAGTGCTTGTACTGGTGATGTTTCGTCTCAGATTAACGAAAGAAGGAGAGACAAGCGAAGTGTCAATATATGGATTAAAGGGAATAGGTTCAAGTTGATTTAAATTCTTCAAAGCCTAGACAGGTTATTCGGGTTATATATATTTTCGGAATAAAAATGCATGATTCACAGCATTATCTACAAAACAAACTAACAAAC
Source organism: Platorchestia sp. MABIK (assembly GCA_014220935.1). NCBI lineage: Eukaryota > Metazoa > Arthropoda > Malacostraca > Amphipoda > Talitridae > Platorchestia > Platorchestia sp. MABIK. The sequence continues at coordinate 57,615 of JACJUY010001988.1, forward strand.
AAACAAACTACAATCGGAATCTAATGATGCTTTATTTCCGATTCAAGCCTGATACATATCTTCTTGTACATTGGTTTTCAAATGCCTGATGACTAACACCAGGACGACATGACGCTATCCCCCGGTCAAGACCGGTACCCATTTCAGACACCTGGGTGGAGTGGGGTATTGTGCTTTGAATTTTTCCCCTATACCCAACGGAGAAAATCGCCCCCCAGAGCCGTGATTCGAACCCTCGATGCCTTCACGGAAGGGCAGGTCCTTAAATCACAAGGCTATGACGAGCCGTGTGTTGATAGCGGTTCTACAACGAACAAAATTATCAAATAGTTTTGAAAACAAAGTTTGTGTGGATGTTGCGATTGTGTTCAACGGAAATCGTCTACGCCGTCTGGTGATTGACTGGATCGATCCAGCCCTGAAACTGTCGGGTCGGCTGTCAGCACTCCAAAATGTTCGAACAAATCTATTCTCTCCTTGACATCAAAGCCATGCATGAATTGTGATAGTTTATGTTTCAGACTTAACCTGGTCATTAAGTACAATTTACAGCATCACGGGCAGTGAACACCGTCACTCTCCAGTTTAAGCCAGATTTTAAAAAAGTTTAAGTCATCATAGCGGTTCAATTTATCGCTCAAGTTCTGCTAGTGCTCGACTTGGTTACGCGCTGCTGCACGTAGCATGGTCAAGTCGACACAGAAGATCTTACGCTGCCGAATGTATCGCTACGATGACGTAAATTGTTTGGAAAGCTGGCCTCTTCAACCAGGGCACAGCCGTCGAGACAGGCTGAGCCATTTCACTGTATGTCATTAGAAAATATTTATTTTGTGCTAGAGGTGTTGCATGCACTGTACTATATAATGTAATTAGGTGTTCAGCGAGCATGAACAAATAAATATTTTCAACCAGAACTACTGTTTCCACTGAATACTACAGAAAATGATAGATTATATAAAATAACGTTATGAAGAGTCAAGAGCTGGTTACTCCGTTAGTTTGAGTCGAAGTTTATTCGGAGCTTTGAGGGCTTTGAGCCCTCCATTGTTTTTGCCAAGTCATCTTGTGCTGTGCGCTCAAGTAAGAGTTCTTTCCAAATCACTGTGTGGATGTGTGAGACCTACTAACATGCACAGTAATGACATCTAAACATGTGCGGTGTTAACGCGAAGTCTTGAAGGGTCGCTTCTGTGACTGAGTTGATCTTTCAATGAGGTCGAAGGAGAGCTACTGGATATCCATTTGAGCACAAAATCCTTGGCTGAAAAAGTATCGCAAAAATCAAAGCTCACTTCGCTCTATTGTACGTTTGAAATACTTGTAAAAGTATAATATAAAATATATTGAATACGAAAAGAACACGATACCAAAATTGGGAAGAGTGAGTAAATCACTTAAAACCTATACACGCCAGTCTCGTGAAGTGTCCCAGCATAATTAAGTAAAATTGGTCATAAATCTAACCTAATTTCTTCCTTCGAACTTTATCAGCCTCTGATGGACATGTCAACATTAAATAACAAATGATTATTTAATGTTGCAAGGAATGTTCAGTTTTTTTGTCATACGCAGATGTAATCATTAAGAAAGCATCTGTAATATTTTCTCATTTGATTATTGCGACCTCAATTGAGTAATCAAATCTCATTTAGTAATTATGTTCTCAGGTGTGAGGTAGAGTCTGATTTTATCGCTCTAACCTCAATCAAAAATTGGCAACTCTGGGACAAGGAATTTTGTTCTCGACGACAAGAACCCCATGCGATAGGAAGTTACCCGAAGTATAAAATCCCGCACGTAATTAGGGACTGAGTTGTATTCAATTCTTAATATTGCAATGAACGCGTTGTACGTGCAATTCTAAATCTGTACTTCTCTCCAAAGAGTTATAATTTATTTCCAGAGCGTATGCTATGATATGTAGTTCATGTACCGCTCTGAAAGAGGGTTATCTGCTGGCAACCCAAAGATGAGGGAACCCCTGGGGCCTGTCATCGAAAGTGGTGCACATGTACCTGTAAATCTGACCCACGGAGCGTGGTACATATACGTAAACTTATGTCCTCGTGAACTTGATGTGTGTGTGACACTGAATCGCTTGAGCACGGGTCAAGCACACTCCTAATTTACGGTGCATCTCATCTGTGCAACCTTAACGAGTGTGCTTGGTAAGGCCGAGTCTTGCAGTAGAGGGTGGCGGACAGGAACTTCTTTTATTTGAATACGACCTTGACAAATAAGTTAGGTTCGTGAATTAATGTTTAAGGCTCAATTGAAAGATCGAGATGGGAAATTTTGTCTTTATCAGTTAAATCATACAAACATAGTGCTTGGCGCAGCAGTGCGCGTTTGCTTTCGAGGTGTGTTTTTGTGACTGCCGCTCGGTTTTCGATACGCAATTTGCAATTTCATTTCAAAATTCATAAGCAAAGTCGAAAATGCTGAATGACCTCGTTTGGACTCTAAGTGGTCTGTTGCTCTCAGACGCAGTTGCGCTCAAAATGTCCGTTTTCTTTTTCATGGAATTATTTTCGTCGAACTCCATTGCTACCCTCACAAAATGATCGAGTTCCAATAGCTAATGAAACGTGACTAGGTAACTGATTACCAAAAAGTGAGCAGCCTGTTGGGAGCATATTTGACAGCGTATTTAAGCTCTTTGCTTCCAAAGCACATTTCCACCTCTGGGGTTGTGTTACGAAGCTGAATTTCAGGTAATGGAGTGAGACCATATACCAGAAAACTTGAAAAGATTTCTTCATCCGGATCAGGCCAGAGGGCGACGTGCACTTTCAAGGGCACCATTCGAACTTTGCATTTCTATACACTCTGGTGTGCTATTACTGGGAGTAAAGGCCGTCATTAAGACCAAAGATATTTTTTACCAGGCTTCGAAAAAATGAATCTAAAAAATGTGTGTTTTCAACATGATTTGGTCACACAACAGGTTCTCAGCGTATGCTTTGAGAGAAGCCAGTTTATTTTTTTCTCATTAAAGTTACAGCCGAAGTAGAGGAATTAAAAGAAACACGAGACAAATTTCCTCAAAAAATATAGCCTCGAGCGAGTGGTCCCGCCGACGATGGTTGGCGCTTAAATGCCCTTGCTCGCGCATTTCATTGAGAACTCAATGATTATTTACTGCGATGCTGTTTCAAATCAATAATGCCTTACTATCAACCGCTAAGCGTGGATGACCCGAAAACCCACATATGAGTCGAACTGGCGAACATTCTTAAAAGAGGGGACCGAGGCGTCCGAGTTACGCTTTCTATATACTGATGATGTATAGATTGAAACTGGCAAGATTTTGTTTGAAATCCCATATTTTATGTCAAGCTGAAACAAACATCTGTTTTGAAAAGTGAGCAGTTTGTATATCATTTTCCAAAAAGCCGTTCCCATTCTACATGTTCTTGAAAAATACAAACACAAAGAAAACTGGGAGGTCATGCAATAACTTGTGGTTATGTTTGAGATTTGTTGCCATAACTGTTGTTTGCTTTTGTGGTATTAGTTCTCTATTAGGTGAGCAGTTACTTCAAAAATTTTGCTATTATGAACTACATGAAATAGTGAAAATTCGATGGATAACTTTTAAAGCCTCGATGTTTTTACTGTGTGGGAGAATTTTAGCCTTTGTGCTTGTTTGTCAAGGTGAAATTTCATTCTCTAGTCAATCTTATGTCCTCCAATGTAGCACATGGAGGGAATTAGACTCAGGAAAGCCAGCCCCACCTCCACCCTCTCAGCGCCCGCTATGCCTGCTTGTGCGCTGTTAGCGTCGCTCCTGCCTGTACTGTTGGCCTCGATGCTTCCACAGGTGGCGGTATTGTTGCAGGTCAACAGGCTGGCTTCCAGAGAGTGAGTGCGCTTGCGGATGTAGTCTAAGTGACACTCGGCTTACGTTTGACATAATTATTCCCATAAAATCAGTATTTAATAGTAATATTCTGTACTACTTTCCATATTTCATGTACTGAGAAAAATTGAAAGAGCTTCACAACTCACAGGCAGAGTAGCATGGCACCAGCGGACATCCTCTGACATGCGAGAGCCTTCACCTCAAAAAGGAACTCTCCTTAACGAAGTGGTTCCGCTGCGAATGCTTCGTGTGCTCCGATCCTCAGTTAAGCGCAGAGGCAGCACAGTGCGGTGCGGGCTCACAAGGGAGAAAAGTCAGAAGTAACTCCTCTCAGATTTTGCGTTCATTCACCATGTACTCGTCGATGAAAATCTTGGAAAATTGAGCTCTTTGCAAAAGCCTTGTTTCTATTCCTTCTGGCCCTGTAATTTTGCTCTCTAGTGCCTTTGTGTTCGTATGCAGCTGTACTTACGCGCCTGTGTGCACCAGTGATCCATGTGCTGTTGTGTTTGTGTGCTCCTACGCTTGTGTTCCTCCGCACAGCCTGCGACCTCGAGAAATGTTCTCACCGCACACTCTGTAACACATTCAGCCTCTCTAAAGAGTAGACTTTGCAAAAGGAAAGGCAAAAATAGGCAATAATTCACGAGGAGACTCTCGTCAGTTTGTTCCCTCGGTTTTACTTTGATTTTCCCCGGTAACTTTAGCTCGTAGCGTTCGGAGGGCGACCGTCGTGCGCTCTGCACACTCTAATTTTTATCTGTTTTGTAACACTGATATATTTAAAATAATAACAGAAAAATACAAAATGCCCCTGAATTAAGAAATTTATTTCATTCAAATATTCTACGAAATCATCTCACTTAGTTTCTTGAAAATGATTTATTTCAAGCAATTGACGAATAGATTTTAACCCTGTTAGTTCAAGGGGTTAAACAAACTCTCGGCTACAACACTGTTGATATTAAAAGATCACGTAGTGCGAGACGTGCCACTAGCACAGCATAGACGGGTGTCCCTGTCTTGAGCAGCAGGAAAATATTCCTAGGCACGTGTGGAACACCTTCCGTTTCCCTCAGGACGCACGCGCGGGAAAACCTCGTCGGAAAGCCTGCGATTCTGCGACATCCGGTGGGAATCCTCATGATAATTTCTAGTGTTTATGCTCCAAGTGCTGCTGGTAGTATTGTTTGGTAATGGTGGTGACAGAGGTGTTAGCAGAGGTGCTGGTGTACTGCTGTGGGGTTAGTTTCAGGAAAGTTTTAGATTGCGTATTAGATTGACTGATTGCGTATCTTTAATGCGACAGATAAAGTAGTTTCCAGCAGGTCTGGCCGTTTGGTTTTCACCGTGATAATGAGCAGCTTTTTCCGTGACTGGTGGTGAGGTTTTTTAGCGTGAAGTGTAATGCGATGCTTTAAGGGACAGCGGGTATTTTTTTCGGTGACCGGTCGAATACTTTCTGACGTGACTGGTGGAGTGACTTTTGCCATGACTGGCTACGCAATGATTTTTTCATTCCTGCCTTTAAAGTTTGGGTTTTTATCATATATAACTTGATGATTTTGCTAGAAAGCACAGTATATTGCTTAGCCTAGTAGACTTAAATGAACTTACGCTCACTGGTGTACCATTGATATGATGTAAATTGTTCGAAAATTTTGGTCCAGATTGTTTTTTTATCGTGCGAGTCAGTCAGCCGCACGATTAAAAGTTTTTAGCGTGACGGGTGGTGTTGTTGGCATGATTGGTGGTGTTTAAGCTTAAGTGGCGATGTTCTTACCGTGACTGCTGGTGTGGTGTTTTACATTACTAGTGATATTTTTAGCGTGATTGCCAGTGTATTGAGTAGAAATTGTGATATTTTAAAAAATAGTTAATGGCGTGTCCAGCATAACTGGTGGTGTGTTTAGCGTTACTGGTAGTGTGTTTAGCGTTACTGGTGGTGTGTTTAGCGTAACTGGGGTTTGTTTAGCGTGACCGGTGTTACGTTCAGCATGACTGGCGGTATCAGCGTGACGCAGTGGGCCTCAAGTGACTGCAGTGCGGTGGTGACTGTGCACCACCTTCTCAGCACAGTTGCTGTGCTCGCAAAAGAAAAAAAAAAAAACACTTCTACGTCTGTGCCTGCGTGCATCATAATTGTGCATTGTAACTATGTACACAATATACATAACGGCATAGTGCTTTCCTCCTGATATATTTTATCTTGAATTACATTTTGGTACCACGAGTCGAACATGCCGGCTCAGACCGGTGGTACGTGCTGCACCACGCCATTCTTACCGCCGTACTGTTCCCCCGTTGCTGTATTTCAAGCCGTGCGCTGCCCGCAACATACGACGGTGTCCGCTGCTGTCGTCACTTCAAGAGCCTGGTTTTCTATGAATCTAAGTCATTGTTGTGGTGCAGCTGGTTGCGTAAGTTCTTCACAGTTTACAAGGACTTCGACTCCAGTTTATTTCTTCCCAAAATCTCCGACTTTGATATTTTATCAAGTAAAACTTGAGAATATAGCTGAAAAACACATCATATTGCGTGCCCAAGTCCACTTAAATGAACTTACCCTGCCAGCTGTACCTCTAACTTAGCTTAACTTGTTTCAAAATGCTGCTCCAGATTGTTTTTCCAGGTCGCATGGTTCACTCAACTGCAACATTAACGATGCGGGGGACATGCATGCTTGTTCCCAGGCTGCTCATTTGATCCTTGACGATAGCGTCTTGTAAAACTAATGGATACTCTGGTCGGGGGATGAAACTTACATTAACAATACTTAGATTGTTCAGAGATTGATTCTCACCAACCTTGGTTCCTGCTATCGAAAGTTTTCAATTAATACTCCACCAAAAAAATTGGGGTGCTGAGTCCGGGACTGACAATGATGATGAAAACGAAACTACGGCTACTTTCAAGCCGTATATTTTCATTGAAACTCTCTCTGTTACCATGAAAATTCCTAACGAAATTTCACAGAATTGAGCATCATCAGGAGCACTATTGTAGTCAATATCAATATTCTGTTTTGGACCTATTTTGCCATCCTGAGTAACATGATCCACGACAAATGTTACTTGCACCAGCACCCTTCTCGAAAGCGTGTGAACATCGTTTTTGCACTTTGAGCCGCTCTAATTATGTTATTCTGCGTTTGTAATCGACAAATTTTAAGGCAGATGATCAGACAGCTCCTACCAGCCGCTAACTTTGAGTACAGCACCTGGGAAGATTGGTCGTCAAACACATGTGTGTGTTTGCTCGTTAGTGACCAACAGGCTGTAAATATGCCTCAATATTACACTAAGTTTTCAAGAAGTATGAGCAGGTGCTCAGTATTTGCAGACGCAGATGCAGGTTTGATGAAAGCAGATTGTGGCTGCGAGCGAGGTGGTGTTCTGTTGTGTAGTCGCTTTGCTCTACATGGCAATCAGCTTTATTCGCTTAGATCTTTGTAGGAAGTTGACAAAAATGACGGGGCGGCTTGAGTGCGTCGTGTTTTTATAGAGTAAATTGGTGTAGCATACAATGTACACTCGATGTGTTCAGCTCTGCTAGCTGATGAAGTGGCTTGCACTACCGTGCAGTTATAAAATCGAAGTTGAGTAGACAGAAGTTGTCTCTTGTTGGGTACGCTAAGTCACTATGACAGCGAAATGCAAATAAATTACATCGATCCATTACATGAGATATTTCACAGAAACTGACTACATCAAAGACTTGTCTACTCTCCTAAGAAAATTCCGTGATGTGCCTTGCGTTCAAGGATTCGGAAGTCAATTGACGACTTATGTTGACCGAGGAATTTCACGGCCCTCCGCTTGCTCGTCTCTTATGGGAAACATTCAACGCTGGAACGAGTAAGTCCGTGTTTACGTCGTGTGACCGCGTTATGGTCTCGACTGGACTCGATCACATTCACGATGTGACACATGTTTTGTTTATCTGTATTTTTTGATGCTCATTTACTTATTTCGAGTCATTCAATTTAAAAATCGATTTGACGTAGCATCGATAGTTTCTAAGTTGTTCTTACTTTTATCTTTCCGGGTTGATAGCGTAACTTTTTTCTAAAACTGCACGCTTTTTATTTTTCAACTTCTATCTACAGCACCTCAACCTATTCTAATATCGCAATATACAAACTATTTTGGACATTTCTGACAGTGAAAGAAATTCACACTGCGAAATTGGTAAAAAGAAAGTTAAACAGATACCTAACGACTCAAAGCACATTATTGAGTATACAGATTTTTTTTGAGAATGCGGTCCACTTTCCAAACTTGCATCAAAATTGATCACAGATAATTTTCAACATACATATAGTTCATTTCAAAGGATGAGAGCTCAGTAACACTCACGACCGTGTCCACGCGGCAACGAATCCAAACTTTAAGCAGCGTGCTCGTGTAAACAACTGCTGAGCTAGACAACGTGCAGGTGAAGACAATGAGCAACTGTAAACAACTGCTGAGCTAGACAACGTGCAGATGAAGACAATGAACAACTGTAAACAACTGCTGAGCTAGACAACGTGCAGATGAAGACAATGAGCAACTGTAAACAACTGCTGAGCTAGACAACGTGCAGATAAAGACAATGAACAACTGTAAACAACTGCTGATTTAAACTACTTACAGGTGAAAACAACAAGCAACAGTAAAAACTGCTGATGTAGACTACGTGTTAGTGTGAACAACCGCTCATCTAGACATTGCGCTGGTGTAGACCAGTAGTTTAGACAGCATACAAATGTAAACAACGTTAGGTCTAGAAGGGCAGGGTTAAGATATGTCTCTTGTGTTCAATACCAGCATCCTATGTCTCAAGGTTTAATTCTTAACTCTTATCTCTCTTAACTAACTCTTAACTCTTTTTCCATATTTACTTTTCAGATTTTCAGAGATATCCGTATTTTGGTCTCAGTTACGTTCATTCCGAAATCGACAGTTCTAAGGAGCAATAGATTACAAATTTAATTGAACTCGTCGTCAAATGACGTGAGGAGCTACAAAATCAAAACAGTTCAAGAAATTTGACCTACGCGCGTTTGAACAGTTACTGGAGCTCTTATCTTCATTCTATTTATCTTGAATTTCAGCGCATTTCTGATCATAAAACCTCGTAGCTAAACTTTCAACCTCATCTTCCCCTGACTCGGCCACTTTCGTAAGAATGGTTGCCTGCACGCTACCTGGGCCCACCCTCCGCCCGCCGCCCACTGTCACCTCCGTCTTGGAGGGCTTCCAGTGGGCCGCCCTCGCCCACCCTCACAAGACCGCCCTCATCGACTCCCAGACCGACACCCGCCTGTCGTATGCGCAGCTCAGCGAGGAGGTCAACGCCATCGCTAAGTGAGGGGCTGCCTATGTTCATTCACATTATTGACTGTATTTCATATACAATGATTATATGCCTTCCTAGCTGCCAGGGCATGATAAGTTTAGCTTATGATATTGGATTTGTTTACAGTTAATTTCTAGCTTTTGATATTGAATGAAGTGGAAATCAAAGCACATTAAGTTCGATCAGAAACATTTTTAGGGTTAAATTCATCACGTCACTATGTTGAATGTGTTCCCATGTTCACTATATGATCACGTCTAGGGTGCTGGAGGCCCACCTCAGAAATGCCCACAACCACAACCGTGACGGCGACTTGCTGGTGGCTCTCTGCATGTCTCCTTCTCATCGCCTCGTTGCCACCATCCTGGCCGTACTGCAGGTCAGTCTGGCGTCGTGCAGGTCATGTTAGCCCTGGTCCTGCGTTAAATATGATCAGTGTCCCCTGCAGACCCTTCTGCAGGTTACACTGATCATATTTACCGTGACGTGCAGGTCATGTTGGCCATGCTATGGCCAAGATCCTGCGGGGCATGCAGGTTCTGCGAGCCTGGCTGGCTAGTATAGGTAATGCTGTGAGACAATGCCCAAGCCTTTTTATTGACGACGGTGATGCTGCCGCAGTAGATGCTAAGGATCCCTTGGAGAAAATTTAGCAGATGCTTGTAACCTGGCCGCCTCAACTTGTGCTAGATTTAATTTCTCTCACTAAAGTTACTCTATAAACAGAGGGTTACTCAAACCAAGATGCCCAGAGGCAACGCCACATTTCACAACTTTTCGGATTTGAATGCTTCTCTAAGAGGCGTCTTTACTGTTGCAATGCAAACATAGTAGATTGTGGCATTGTATGACGGGCATTACGACTTGAATCACATGATAACCACTCAGGCTCACATCTCCCTTGCCCGGCAGGTGGGGGCGGCGTACGTGGCCTTGGATCCGAGCTTCCCTCCTTCGCGCGTGGACCACATTCTGCAGGACTGCGCCCCCATCCTCCTGGTGCTGGAGGACGGGGTGTTGGCGCCCCAGTCCGCACCCTACACCACCACCCTCACCACGTCCACCATCCAACGTCAGGTGATGCTCCCATACACTTTCCTGACTCAACAATCAACATCCATTCAATATATCCAGAAACTCACTTTAGGACAATCCTCATGAGTTGCAATCTCAGTTTCAGGACGTCGATGTTAATTTCCCGTTTAAGGCATTTTTGTGCAATCAACAGAAAGAGCTCACAAACAAGGAAACTGAGGAGATTCTTCTTTTGTTACTATTATAATTCAGTCATAGAATCGGCCGCCCATCTGGTGCAGTTGAACAAGCCACAGTATGGTATAGTGAGACAAGTTTGCGTCTGATTACTTATTTTCATGACTTATGCTTCGTTACAGACAAGTGAGAGAGGTTCATTCAGGGGAATATTTGAGTGCACATAATTCAACATATACATAAGGTAGCCAGCCGATTATTTGTAAACATTCTTACATTGTATAATTATAGTTTACTCCGTCACACTACACAATTATGGTGCACACATTAACACTGCACAATTATTGTGCACGCAGATGAAGACTCAGGACAGAAACACCAGCAGCCCCAGCGTGAAGGTGTGCGCTGGGGAAGACGTGGCGGTGGTGCTCTACACGTCAGGGTCCACGGGAGTTCCCAAGGGAGTCAGACTTCCTCACCGAGCACTCCTCAACCGCCTGCAGTGGCAGTGGCACACTTTCCCGTATGAGGAGGATGAGGTACGTCTGTTCCACACAGATCTACTTTGCCCGGAAGCTAAGTAAATCGTCGTGGGCATATGCGCTGATCAGCGCAGAGAGGTCCTTGCAGGGCACCAATGTTCGCTTGAGGCCAGGTCACCGCAGCACGTGAGATGGCGGCCGAAACTGCGGTGTGACTGCGCGAAACTGCGCATATTCACAAAAGACATTTTTACTACATGCGGCTGCTGTTGTAGAGTTGATGTACTGCCTAGTGTAGGTGCTACCAGCCAAGTGAATGATGCGCTAATTATCGGTAGCCTGCCTGGATCAAAGCAGCGATTTCTAACAAATAGAAGCTATAGTCGTGAGACTTACACGATCCTCAACTCAATTTGTTGCCACACTCAGAAACTGATCTAATGTTCGTTGAAACAGCCGCAATAGTGAAAACTAAACATTTCTATGTAAGTCGTTTCAGGGGAATGCTTTCTTTCAATTAGAGCGAAGAGTTGCAGTAAATACATAAAGAACTGTGTTGTAGTATATAGTGTCAATGAATATTTTTAATCATTACATCGTTGAAATAATTGCAATAGTTCCATCAGCCATAATGTGCCAAATATTGAGACTGGTGGTCGTATATGAGAACTTGGTCAAGTTTCGGTGTCACGAGATGTGGACCTCCCTTCTCAACGTGCGTAACGCGGAAATGTAAATGGAAGACTAGCACACTTCCATACTGAAAAATAAATATTTTTGTAAATTGCGAAACTGTAATATACGATGCAGCAATATTATTAACCCATTCTACAATAACGTGTGAAAAAACAATTATGAAAATTACAACGGGTACTAACCCTTAAATATTTATTGTTCCCAAATGACTTAACACTCTAAAATCAGAATTTGTGACGGTTTCATTGAAATCATCTGCAAATACTGGCCTTGTTTCCTAGGTTATACATTTGGAGCATTATACGCTATGTGTGATTTTTCAAAATATGCACTCACCAATAACACCCTAATACATTATCGCTATGCACAAGAATGCTCTATTATTGTTTGATCTCCGTTAATTAATGACTAAGCTAAAACCCAAATATTGCATTGAATTGCATTGGATGGGATTGCTTTGGCCAGGCAAGCTTTCCTCCACATTCAAGAGCAGAAGTTTATTGAAATACCAAACTAAAGAACCGTTTTACTACGTAATCACCGGCACATTATGCCTATACATATCAGACAATGCGGTGACATGATGACATTCATTATGCGAATAAATTTTAGGTACTCATTCAGTTTATTTTATTACGACATCAGTCCTCAATTTGAACTCGGGATGCAGTGCACAGAATCGTAAAAACTCTCAAAAGCAGCATATTTTGAGCACGATTTTTAAAGATTACTGCGTACCTCCTTTGTGATAAATGTAGACGAGGAAAGCTTCGCAATATCCTCTAACCTGCAAGTTGGAATTATATACCATTTACAAGTCCCATTTCACTTGGGGTGCATATCAATTTATATACATCTTAATACTTCTATTTTTATGAAAGATTTCAATGTTTTTGAATTTAATGTTTTCCAATCGTTATAGAAAAATTTTCGAGCTATTGTACCTAAATGCAGATAGGCCCATTCCGAAGCATTGAATTTTTTTCTAGAACTTCAGACTCAAAATTAGTAACTTTTTGACTTAATTATTCCTAGGACGATAATTGATCCCCAATAATTCAAGAACTTATTTTTGTGACAGTCATTATCAATATTTATTCAACAATTTGATAAATTTTGACCATCTTTTATGAATATTGTTTCTTTTCAACTTTCTTTGGAAAATTACGAATTAATTTTTGAACAGTGAATGATCCTTTTATTCACAACATGTCGTTGCCAATTATCATTATCATTTTTTGCTCCACTGTCAAAACAATTGGAAATAAGTTCTGCACCACGCAGATAACACTTCTGTTCAAATGTACCACTTCTTCTGGTTTGGTTCGAAGTTAAAATTCGTATTCGAACCTGTGACGTGTTACGCCAACCTTTTTTCTTACGGTTGCCCTGAGACTGCCCTCTTTTTTATAACATCTCTTATGTTCAACTTAGCTCCTCTTAACGGAGATTACCTACCTTTATTTTAGCCAATTGTGATCGTCTTTTAAATTCTGCCTTGGAGTTAGCTTAGTAAGAAAAGGATTTTCATAAATACTACCCCAATGTGTGATGAAAAATTTGAGGAATATGATTATGAAAAGATGTTATTAAATGAAGGAATAAATGCCGCAATATGTTGTGATAGTTTCGGAATGGGTGCTAGCAAGAAAGTTATCTTTACGTTCAGGTAGGTAACAGAACATCAACTGAAGTTACTTGCACGATGAACTTGAAAGTTAAGCTTCAGCGAGAAGACTATACAGAAAATGACTATATAGAAACGCAGCGGTCGTGGAAGGCCATTGGCAAAATTTACCCTCCTGATGAATTCAAATGATTTTGTACATCGCTTTAGAGTTCAAATTGATAAATGATGGAACAAACTGGACCGAATGAGTATATGAAAAGGAACATTTCGAGGAGTGCAAAATAATTCAAGTAGAAATAAAAAATGTGGGACAGTATTATTTAAAATGTGCTTTCAAGTATTCATGAGCGTGTAATTGATGTGTGAAAGTCTATGGTACTTTAGATCCATATTGCAATAGCTGATGGTCTTAATAGTAAGTAATAGTACTTTGGTCGATCAATATTTGGGTTTCAATCATGTTATTACTTGATTAAAAAAGATCAAAGTAGAATTCTGAATGTTCTAAGTAACGATTTTGTATTAGGGCGTCAAATTTTGGAAGATCACACAGAGCTCTAAATTTATTATCTAGTGAAATAAATTCGCCGATGATGATTCGAGGAAATCCTCAGAATTACGGTTTTGGAGTTGGAAGTCAATTTGATAACGAAACATATCGAATACCTGTAAAAATTCTCACAATTTTCATTTAGAGGTTGTAGTTGTATTTGCAATTATTAATTCTGTGTCGATCATTACACTTTCACAATTTGCAATGAAATTTTAATTTTTATCCGTTGCTATGCCATTTCCCTATCCGAGAATATGGCGTTTATGCGAGTTAGCGAAGAAGAAAACGCATCTCGTGACATATGTTTTCCCCAGTTCACGGTATAAATCGGTACGAAAATCTGTTTTAACACTTTACTTGAGATGCAACCCGTCGGTGGGTCGTGCTTAAATTCTTCCTGTTGTGAAACAACTCATCGATGGGTCGTTTGAAAAATTATAATAACCTGTTTTTTTAAAGTAATGGTATTTAATTAACTCAGTTAATGTTTAGTATTTATAAAATTGCTAATCACTTATAATTATGACTTTAAATTTCAGTTGAATATTATACTTCAGTTTAACTCATCGCAGTCAACGTGTTGAACTATATTTTTCTTACGAAATACAAACGAGATGCTAACATCCCTGCCCGATAGCTTGAGTACGTAAATCGAACATCACTTCGGCTTTTGCTCGACTAAACACGCCTGGTAACTCAATAACTCCAGTTGACCCTTGCTCACTGCAGTTAACCCTGATGCTAAGGCGCTCATGTCTTCAGGAACAAGGATGTTGCCTGTGACGCCCACTCAGTAATGAAAATGAGCTTACGATGATGCAACTGACGATGGTGTAGCTGACAGGGATTTAGCAGACAACACTGTGGTCTACAGTACGTAGCTGACAATGGTGGAGCAGACGATGATAAAATTGACAAAGGTGGATTTCAAGAGAAAGCAGCTGACACTGACAGCGTGAGGCTGGCAAAAAGGAGGAAAGGGCTGACACCTGTGATGCTAAAGTTCATGTGGTAGAAATAGCTCTGGAGCTAACAACCACGTAGTTAACACCTGTGTTAACAACAATGCGACTGACAGTGCGCCCTGTGCAGGTGTGTGTGTTCAAGACCGCGCTCACGTTTGTCGACTCCCTGAGCGAGGTGCTGGGGCCCCTGCTGTCTGGCCGTACCCTCGTTGTACTCTCCAAGGTCAGTGCCGTGATTTTCTTTACCTTTTACTTCTATCACGACGTTTCTTAATTTGTTCGTTTTTTGTAATTGCTTCTTTTACAGCAAGCGTTTCATGAGCACACCGATAAAGACATCGCGTATATTAACTTATGTATTTGGCTGACTATGCATATGTGATTTCACGCAATATAGTCCAAGCAATGCTCATACAAGTGTTGAATAAATTTTCATAAGTTAATTTTTTGACTTCCGGGTGCACGGACTTGATCATAATCGCCATTTCCACGTTTAACTACGTAAATATTAGGATATTATTCCTGAAACTTCAATGCTACGGCATTGAAGACGCTGTTAAAGCATAGTTTAAACCATGCCTGATGAATCATAAACTATACAATGCCATGGAAATTCTTGTAGGCTTGACTCGATACTGGTCATTGCATTCCACGAGGATCTGTTTCAGGACCTCTGCTGTTTTTCGTAACCATCGAGAACATAGTTAGACGCTTTTCATTTTTTAAATTCGCCCTTTTTGCCGATGATAGTCCACGTAATGAAATTATGAAACAACGGTAAATGGAACAAATAGAAAACTAGGCAAAGTCTCAATGTGTCTCAAAGCAGACAAAAACGATTTCAACGTCGATCGATACAATAAAATTCATCAGAAACTCTATCTTATAACAGTTTTAACTTCGTTAGAATTAAGACTAGGAACTCGAGTTTTAAGACCTACGACAAAAATTTTACGGAGCATTTCCTTTTTTAGCAAGTTGAAATAGGGGAACTGCTTCCTCTCCTTTAGATAATTCAAAACAACCAGAAGTTAAAAATGAATCACATTGTGTGATTGTTTCAGAATGTGCAGTACTCACTGAAATCTTTAAGTCAATATTGTAACGGTAAACATCATTTCCCAGTCTCTCAAGTTAAAAATTTGTTGAATTAGGCTAGTGTTTGTTTAGGAAAAGTGCTCTAGACCAGATAATATTGTACACATTCGAATAAGGTTGCTTTTGGATCCCTTATTCAGTTCACTAAACTGATTCGGCCTATGGGTAGTTATAATTTAACGTGTCCAATATTACCGACCTAAGAAATGATTCTACTGATACATTGCTCTTGCTAAATGGATTTTTCAAATTTTTCATTAATTCATCTTTAATTATAGGTTCCGATTGATTTGATCGCAGGACTTTTGAAGTAGTGGAGTGAATCAGAAGAACATGGCTTTCAATTATGAGAGAGATCTGTTTTGTTGAATTACTTTTATCAGTCTTTTACCTTAAATAATTTCTAAATGAAAAATTTTGGTAATGAATAAATATTTACGTATTAGAATAAGCACAGTTGGTACAATACGTGATGTTGATTATGGGAGTCCTAGGAAAACTAGAATTATACACACTTGTTGCTCATCTTGATTCTAGAAGACCCAGAGTTGAAGATTAGAGATCCTAGAATTTAATTCATTTGAAATAAGTATTCTAAAAGACTCAGAGTGGAAGATTCGTGATCCCAGAATTTAATAACTTTGAATTGATAAGTCGGATTGATTCTAATTTGTACCTAAACCAGCGGTTAAAGAATTGTATACTAAAAAGTAGTCGTAGCACATTGATCTTTTCTTGTACTAATAATTCGTTCGAGATTGAAGTTATAAAATCGGCTTATATACAAGCGTTAATTCAATGCGTCAGAGTGAAGGTATTTGGCGAAATCCTATTTTAAAAAGTTCTGAGATCAAAATGCCCTACCAAGGTCCCGCCTTCAGTGACACCCTTGTGACGCGCCCTATTCTAAAAAAGGAAGTAGCAATACCCTTCAGAGACTCTGTGAAGAAAAGAAGCGCTCACGTTGGAGCAAGATGACTTATCAAGGTTTTGAGGTAAACATCATTCAATTTACATTGAATTTGTACTTATATTTTACGTATTGATTTGTTTGCACTCCTTAGAAATAGATAATTTCATCTTGATTAAACACGGAAATAAATATAATTTCGACATTATTATGAATAGTTAAATTTAATTTAAGAAAAAAGAAATCGTTTCGGTCTGTCCCAGTAATTCCGCACACAGAAGAGTGAGGGATGGATGCGTCCTCACAGTTGTCTTCTTCACTGACTTGCAGGTTTTTCTTTCAATGGAACGCCATTCAAAATAATGGTTTACCTGCTGTATAAATCTCTCTCTTAAAAAGGCGTTGGGCAGCCGCCTGGTCTCCACCTGAATATCGTCATAACACACGCATCACAGCCGCTCAACCCCTTTATTTTTCTTGCAGTCCTCATTGGGTTGTAATGGAATTTTCTATACTGTATTTGTTCCATGAAGATTTTAAAATCATTATTAATTACTGCTAATTTTAAAATTTTCGATTGTTTTTGTTGAACAATGCTCGGTTCGTGTCTCATTTGCTTCCTGCTTTCTTTGTAAACAACCTACTTTTATATTAGATCTTTATTCGTTTATCTCCACTGCCAATTGGTAAAAGTTTAATTTGCGTCCTGATTTGAAATTTTTGTCGTTTCTTGTTTAATTGATATACTCCAAATTTAAATTCATGTCGAGCACTATTTAAATATTAAGCAGAAGACCAAATTTTTGCTCAATTCTTCATTGATCACGTGGACCTGAAAATATTTTTTAGAACAGACTACTGTCAAACATCTGCAATAGGCTGCTATCGGGATCAGCCTCGCAGCGAGTGTTTATCAATAGCAGTTTTTCATTTCCCACATTTTATACCTGGCACAGGCGACGGTGGCGCGGGTGGAGAGCCTGGTGGAGGTGCTGACGCAGCACCGCGTCCGGCGTCTGGTGCTCGTGCCGACGCTGCTGCGAGCGCTGCTCCTGCACTGCTCTCGTCTGCCACCCCACCACCGCCTCCCGCACCTCAGGTCAGAGTTACTGGTGTGAGGGTGACTGGTGTGAGGGTGACTGGTGTGAGGGGGCTGGTGTGAGGGGGCTGGTGTGAGGGTGACTGGTGTGAGGGTAACTGGTGTGAGGGTGACTTGTGTGAGGATGACTGGTGTGAGGGTGGTTGGTGTGAGAGTGGCTGGCGTGACGTTGAGAGATGCGAGATTGACTGGTGTGAGGACTAATTGGTGTGAGGGTGACAACCATCGTAGGAGATGAATGGTGAGGTGTACGTAGAGAGCAGCGTATGTGTAAGAAGGAAAAGTGTAGGTGTTTAATCGACGTCGAGGATAAGCATCGCCGGCATTTCAGCGATGAACTCAAGCTGAGACTCCGACGTTCTTCTCACTAAATGTTCATGATGTGAGAAATTACCTGATAGACTGTAGAGCATATTGTACTGATATTTTAACGCTTGAAGAGGATATGTCCATTACGAGTCAGCATAAGGTATTATTTAGATACATAATTTACGGGTTAAACAAGGTGAGTTACATACATTTGATAAACGTGGGCCAGACACATTCTTTCATCGTAGCGCTTTTGCTATTTATAATGATAAGTAGCTGTGTGGAGTA
Source organism: Platorchestia sp. MABIK (assembly GCA_014220935.1). Taxonomy (NCBI): domain Eukaryota; kingdom Metazoa; phylum Arthropoda; class Malacostraca; order Amphipoda; family Talitridae; genus Platorchestia; species Platorchestia sp. MABIK. The sequence continues at coordinate 76,068 of JACJUY010001988.1, forward strand.
ACCGCAGCACGTTTGTGCGTTCATTCCAATGAGTTTGGTTACTGGCCGTGATCCTTCGCTGAGGGTACAACTCTCAAGAAGTCAGTGAACCATTCCAACACTGACAAACTCATGTGGTGACTGCCTTAAAAATTGTTGCCGGTAATCACAGTGAAAGAGCATAAAACTGTTTCACTATCTCGGTTGTCGCTTGCCTCTTACCACCTCTCTATAGTTATCTTTATCTACCTTATTAGAGACTATTCAGTGACTCACTGTAGACATATCACTATCACATCACAAAGCTTTTTAAGTGTCTACACATTTTCCTGCTGTCTGAACAGTTCTACCCAAAATGTTAAGAGGATATTGCAATTTCAGAAGGGATTTCAGTTGTTTTCCTTGACTTTCCTAAAATGAGCATATATAAAAGGATCGTCTTTTTCAACCAGATTGTGGGTGTGTTCGGGGGAGCAGTTCCCTCTGGACCTCCTGGACAACTTCTTCCACGTTTTCACTCAGGGACAGGTGAGTGCTCTTTTTTGTCGAGCCAGTTTTGTCATTTACGAGGAGTAGTCAGTCTGTTTATTCATAAAAGTTCAGTACTTGGCGATGTTTCGTCGTGGCAACATCGCCACTGCTTCATCAGCTTTATCGCACATTTTACTTCTATTCCATTGTCAATCGATTTATTCTTCTTGTAAAGACAAAGTGGTCATCAACACGTTTTATGCTTCGGTGTCGTAACTTAAATGTAGCTTATTTGAATTATTCTTGTCAGCTGCAGTGTTATCGCCGAAAGTGTCTTTTCTGTGGCAGTCGTAACGTTCTGAGGACCGTTCCACAACATGCGCTTCCTATTTCGTAACTGTGCACCGAGTTAACCTGTTAAAAATTCCTGTCGTTTTCATTGTTCTATTCTCTCTAGGGTAAAACTGCTGATTATGTTTCCTTCTACGACCTCAGAACTGCAGGGACAGAGTTGAAACTGCAAGTGTGGAGATAGAACCGTGAGAAGTAATCTAACTATATGTTACAATAACGTTATAATTTTCGATGAAGTGTCATCAGTTATTTAGCAGAGAAGTAATCTCGCTTTTCTTTGACAGGGCATTTGCAATTTCTACGGTTCCACAGAAGTAATGGGCGACGTCACCTTCGTGCACTTCAAGTCTGTAGAAGATGTTCGCTTGAAAGTGGTCAGTTCCAGCGTTCCTATCGGTAAGTATATCTATTACTTTACTGAAGGCGTCAGAACTTTGTCGCAGGAGTGCCTTATGCTGTACTTGAGACTTCATCTCAAATTTCAAGCTCAACCTTTACAGTCAGTTTAGTTATGATAAAACCATGAGTAAAAATAGTGCCGCCTCTGATCCAGGCTTCTGATCAAAGAAGCCCGTGAACAATATTGTCCAGCAGAATTTACTGTGAACAGCACTTGCCTAGCTGGAGACAAGTGACACAAATCTGAAATTAAGATTATTAAGGAGCCAGAGTTGTCTGAAATGATTGTACTCAAAGGTAAACGGTTCCGTTTGAGGTTTAGTTTGCATTCATGTTGCGTGACCTTTTCAATCTCCTCTTCTGGTTATGCTGGCCAGATCGCACGTCTGTCGAAAGAAAATGGTGTGGTTGTGTGGGTAGCCAAGTCTACACATTCTCTTTTGGCAGGTGCATTATTACTTGTCTAGCACAAATAAGTGCACTTGACGGGTTCGCCATGATCTGTCATGTGTGACTTGAGTTCTGAGACTCTTGACTACCCACCCAGTGCGTGATCGTTTCGTGACATGGCAAGGGTTGTTTCGGAGTGGAGTGTACCCAAGCATGATAGCATTGGTGGTGTGCGCGTGGTGGCCAAGTATGGTTGTATCTGAGGCGTGTGGTGGGTGTCCAACCATGGTTGTGTTGGGGGCATGTGGTGAATGGCCGAGTTCAATTATATTGGTGCACAGTGGAAAGTGTCTCTGTAAGTTAAGATAGATGTTCATGCTCAGGTACGATCGTCAGCAACAACTGCGTCATGCTCAGTAGCAACATCGAGGCGTTGGCACTACACGGCACTCAAGCAAACGGTGAGCGTCTTGATTAGCTTGCCTCCATAAGTGTAGTAGCTTGTAAACAATTCACACCTCTGATTTGTTTTGAGATCATAACATCATATTTTTGTGAGGTCAGTGAAGTACAACATAGAAGGCTTCTAATCTTGGACTGGTAGAAATGTTAATATTTGTGGTTGTTATCAGCTGAATGACTCCCGAATTATTCTGTTAAAATCTTAAGAATCATAGAAGTTTCCCAGTTCCACTTTTAATTCCAAGTTTATTCACTGAAATTTTGCCTGTTACTTTTATGACAGCCTTAAAAATATTAAGAGTTTCATCAGCACTCACTTTAAGCCATGTTATGCATTGACTGCACAATTTCATAGGGGACATTCAAAGTTAGCGACCACTTGCAATAAAACTGGGTGTGAGGACTCACAGAAGGAGAGACCCGCACTGTAGTTGAAAGAAATACTTCTCGAGACCAGCGCCGGCTGCCTCCTGACTCCAGTCGTGTTGCAGGAAACTCCAGCATCGCAGGACGTGATGCGCTCTCTGATGGCCATGCGAATGGTATTGCGAATGGTAACGGCGTGACCAATGCTAACGGCATCAGTAATGGTAACGGCGTTATCAATGCCAACAGCGTAGCTAATGGAAATGGCGCTATCAATGCCAATGGCATTACCAACGGCAACGGCGTCACCAATGGCAACAGCGTAACTAACGGTAACGGAGTTGCTAAAAATAATTCTTCAAGCAACGGACACTCGTCACCACGCTCGCGTAACGGCGCGGCGCAGAGCAGCGGGCCCCAGTCCGGTGAGATGCTGGTGTACGGAGCGAACCTGGCTCTCGGCTACGTGGGCGGCGCGGGGACCGACAAGTTCCTACACTTGCTCATCGACGGCAAGAATGGTTAGTTCCAACTCTGAGTTTGGTTTCTTCAAATATTTTAACTTGCTTTCCAATTCTCGAAACTTCTATTTTAGGATTTCTTGCGAAGTTTTCCACCATAATGATTAGACGCGAAGCTTAGATTTGCACTTGAATGTTTGCAAAAAATAGATGAAAGGCTGAATCTAAGGCAGAGTGTAAGGCAAAGCGATAAGTGAGTTTCTCGGCTTGTATTCAAAAACATGAAATCGGTCAAGTACTAGGCAATATGTGATACTAAGTGATATTTGTCTCGTATTACGCGTGACATAGCTTCAGGCGCGCTTACTTTCCTAATATCATAAAGGGCCTCTCCCACGCACAAATATGTCTGCAGACAAATCTGAACGGGTGCTGAATTCGTGAGTTTGTACGCTCTTTTCAGATTGGCACAGACTGTATGAGGCACATGAGGTATGCTTGACAATTTTGGCGCGACCGGCTTAAAACCTGAATGACACCAAGTCAGCGCCAAGCCAGCTTCCGTGGGTTCTGTACGCCTGTACACTGCCTCTCTCCCTCCCTGTGCACTTCATTGGGTAATTTCACATTTGCATACTCACTACTTTTTAGGAACCATTCTTTAGCCCATTTTGAGCGAGCTTTTACATCTTTTTTTTCTTCTTATTCATTGCAACAAAAGCGAATCCCATCAACTGTACGAATTCGCCGTCTGGAGCCGCCATTCTTGTGCGCAATCTCCACCTGGCTGCTACTGGCATACTGAAGTGTGTGCCAGTCTTCGTCAAGTTTGAAGTGCGTTGTTTGCATCGTGTGCGGGGCCTTGAGACCGTCAAATCAAACTCAGCTCAGATTGTCTGCAGACATATTTGTACGTGTGAGGGGGCCTTTAAGGTATAACTGTTATTATACGCCACACACTTGTGCTGACATGCCGAGCTAGACAATCTTAACCCGTTGAAAAGTTTATGGTTTCACAACTGCATTTCTGTACGGCATATTTTCAGTGTGGGGAAAAAACTCGTAATGATAATAATAAAAGTTTGATTCTGACGATTCATCATTAACGTTAGGTTGGAACTACCTCACTGCCTGGAATATTGCTTGTGCTGCGGGGTTTTTTACTTTTCATCTGTGCTACAAGGAGAGGATCATCCTCCAACAGACGCTCCTCATGTCCGTTCATCTTGTGTACCACGCGTAGTTCCATTCAAAGTCACGCGTAAAACAAACGCGATTCAACTCCCGCAGAGCTGGTGTATCGCACCGGGGACTACGCCACTCTCCACCCCTCCGGCACGTTGCTCTACGACGGCAGGACCGACGGTCAGCTCAAGATACGAGGTCACCGTGTGGACTGCGGCGAGGTGAGGGTCGTGTGGCGAGGTGAGGGTCGTGTAATGAGGTGAGGGTCGTGTAACGAGGTGAGGGTCGTGTGGCGAGGTGAG
>JACJUY010001988.1:87047-108146 GCA_014220935.1 Platorchestia sp. MABIK
AGCTGCCAACCCATCAGGAGTATGATTTGGTAACTTGTAATGTTCTGATTTTCAGGCTCTCTCAGTCTTGCTGTCAGTGTTGTCAAGTGTAACATGATGTTACAGATTCGGCATCTGCAGTAGCTTTTTAGACCTCCTAGTTTCCTGTCTACAATAAATGATAGCACGGTCTGCATCTGCTCTAACTCGTTAGGCCCACTGGCTTCCTGTCTGTAAGAGATGGTGACGCTTGAAATGAAAGGCAGTTAGTTGTATCCCACAGTTCATAAGTGTTGGACAAGTGTGTTCTCAGGGCCTTCATAATTCTCAGGGCCTTCATAATTCCTATCATAAGATAATTTTACTAAAGTAACTCCTATGAGCTGTATTTTGTGTACTTAGATTATTAAAATTGGATGACCATAGACCTACATCTAAATAACCCTTAATTGATATGTTCTGTTGCCTATAGATCTTACACTGTTCGTGATTAATTAATACATCAGCATTGCCTTTAGGTTGTGGAAGTAAAAAAGGAGTACACTGGAGTCATATAACTAAAATAGGAGACACAACCAAAGTTAGTTGTGACTTTTTCGGTGACAAAATAAGCAACATGATAGAGAGGATGTAGAATGATTTGGAAAATGTAAGGAGAAAAAAAGCATGAACAAACAGCAGGGCAGCTAACATTAAGTACAGTTAGCCCTGCTGACTCAAGATATGGCTCTGCAATGGCCGATGTTAGTGACATCAGTCATCCGCCAATATTCTTTTCTTCTGCACTACCCCCAGTAAAACAGAGTAGGACTTTTGAGTCCCTTTGGACTTGCCAAGAAGACAAAATGTATGTTCAACTGGAAAAAATTTTCTTTAGTTCAAATTTTCATTTTAATGCAACAGAAAATATAGAGTTCCACAAGTTCTGTTCTCTGATGCGACCTGGATACATAATACCAGACCATACCGTCAGACCATACCGCCAGATCACACCGCCAGTCGGCATTGTCTGCGACAATGCTTGGTATAGGTTTGGGGCAGGGAAAGCCCAAATGCTCCGTAAAATATACAAAAATTTGAAGCCAAATGTTGATCTCTAAGATGATGTAATTAAAACCTGCCAGTGCCAGCAGAGACTTCCACATGTTGGTAAAAATTGTGTTTTACAACACATAGGAAGTAATTAAGGTTCAAATTAAATTCAATATATTAAGTTTGAATATAAAGCCAATAAAAGAAAAACAATAAAACCTGTATGGTGCCTTTTTTACAGGTGTTTGTATTCATATATGACTTTTAATTAAAAAAAATTATAGACTTGTGTTTTTTGTTTTTTTTAATGTTTTTGTGTGGTTTTAATGCCAACCCTGCTTACATGCGCTACGTACGAGTAAACGCAACTGTTTTCACAGTTTGCGAGCTTTATTTGAGCAGGCAATCAATTGTGCTAGTATGCATGTATTTAAAAATTGTGTGCATACAAGGCAAAAGTTTCAGTTGCTCTCACACATGACCAGATGATTGTGGCTTTCATCGACGATAGGAATAACTTTTGCCGCAAAAAATGCACTGAAGTAAGAATTCTGAGCATTGTAAATAATGTGCAGGCTTTAAGTAGGATTCGTTCACGAAGAATTACTCAAATTTTGGTTTCATTTCTTAGACTCACGCGAGTAAAATTAAGCTTCGTGTCGCTTTGGGAATAATAAATTATAATTATTTGTATTGTTCTCTAGAGCGATGGATAAAAGTAATCTCATTGACAGATGATGAAGCTTTGGTGGACGTGAGTGGGGCCCCTGAGGACCTGCAGCAGGAGGCCCTGGCTCTACTGACGGTGGTGGGGCGCGTGCTGGGGGGCGGAACCAAAAAGGGCCTCGCGCTTTCCGACAAATTCTTCCGTATCGGCGGTGACTCCTTGAACTCAGTGCTTGTGGTCACCGCCCTAGGGGACCTCGGCTACAATCTGGGTGAGTTGTCTTGTGTGTGGGGTCGTGACCGAGTGTGACGGGGTTGTGACCGGGTGAGTATGATGATGTAGTGACCGGAGGTGGTGAGTTCACTCCATGGCTGCAGAGGTACATTAAGAGATCTCGCTTCGAGCCTTGAGTGGGGAAGCCTAGTTCTTCAGGGTTTTAGTTTTAAATGCAGAATTATTTCCTCCGACCCATTGTGCTTGCCACATAATTTTCTGATGTCGTAAAAGCTTGAGCTCATAGCCCCATGTAGGAGAGTATCAATGGACTTCTTCCCTTAACGTTTCAAATTTTTTGTTTATCATTAATACTTCTTAGCGGTATCAAACTTACATACTCCCAGTAACATGTTTTCATGTTTTTCTCTCAACCTTTTGTTCTTCTTTTGGCATGGCTATTATTATACCCATGTTCGTTTACCAATTTACCAACTAAGAATCTTTGTGTTAAGACATTTTAAAAACTAATGTTGGTGATTCTCGAATCAGCTTTACTGGTAATTAACTGTTTTTTTCATAAGAACGGTGGGAACGTGGCTGAGCAGGTAAAGTAGTTAGGGATTTTGCTTTGAGTGCGTAATGAAAATTTTTATAAGCTATGCGTAGGGAAGTTCGGCTCAAAGTTACACCGTAAGCTGATCAGGGGAACAATAATTTCACGGAATAACTCGCGCACTTCGAGAATATATATTTATTTTGTCAGTTGAATAGAACAACTCAGTTACTTCCCGTAAAATTGAAAAAAGTGAACACATCAGAGATAAAACAGACTAAGAAATATTGAATGAGAAGTCAATAATTTCGACACCAGACCCGGTTCAAGGTGTTAAGAATTGAGAACCGATTTATTAACTCGATGACAAAAGAGCTTATCTGTGGTTTACCACTTCTCGCCCTCATCGCGCAGGCCTCACGGAATTTCTGGACTGCGACGACTTGGAGGCGGTGGCGCGCAAAATGGCAGCGCTGAAGGCGGGAGGAGAGAGAGACACCTCCTCCTCCTCCTCCTCCTGCAGCAGGTACACCTGCCTCCCACTGCAAGAAGACATGGAGCAGGAAGTTGTCCGGTGAGCCCAGATGTCGGCACGTCGGCGATAGCAGCTTGCTTATAGAGTATAGACGATTATTCATTTACGAATTTTAATATTCGGCCAGTGTTGTGTAGGGGCTGTGACACGAGATGTGTCTCGTCTTTCCAACTTGCGTAAACAAGGTAAACTCGGATGGAGGAGAACGTGGACGCCCCACAAAAATGTAAACGATATTGCAAACTGCGACTGGGTAATATAAAATGCATCATTATGATTAATATAAGCTACACTGATTTGTAAAAATGAAGATTGTTAGGTGAACTTACCAAGTTGCATTCCTAAATTAACTTGACACTTCAAAAATCTTATTTCTGAGGGTTTCTTTGTGTTCACGAAGGCAAAACCTGTTCATTAAATCATACATTAGGAACATTAGACGCTTTACCTGATTTTCCAAAACATACTTATCCGAATTACCACTTATTACCAATCCATTTCTGGAAAACTTTGTATTAGTTTTTGATTTCCGGTAATCAATTAATTACAGTGCTAAAACTAACATCCGCATGCAAATTTACTATCTCTCTTAATTCCATATGAGCATATTATAACGAAATATCTAACTAAATGACCGTAGACTTTTACATAATAATTTCATTTAAAAATACATTTGTGATGAAACGGGACACCATGATTACCTTTCACACGCAAAAATGTGTACACTCCTCATGCTTTTCTTTAGAGGCCCTTTTGCTTCAGTTTATTCTCGATTTAAACTATGCGATGTATAGAATCTTTGAAATTCACAAGGAAAGAAACGTTTGCGTATAAATTTTCCATTACCACTACGTACCTCGGATTACGGTACAGATGAGGTTTATTCTTCGCAATAAGCAAGAATTAAATAGTATTTAATATTCCCGTTTCTCTCTTGAGTGCAAATCAGCGTATATTTTTCGTTATTCCCCGTTTTTATTTTGTAATTTGTTGTTTATGGATTTTAATTACACGGACACTTTCAAGAAATTTAACATAATCTAGATGAAATTCCTTCAGCTCTTCAGCACTTACCCAGGCCCATCCCAACGCATTGACTTTCTCCAAGAGAGATTTAGATTAGTAGTGATTGTGACATGTTGATAAAACAATCTGTAGTCACTGATTGAACCCAATAATTTTCAAAAATATTTCATTTTTAATGTCAATTAATGATCAATATGAGTTCAACTATTTCATAGGTTGAGAAGTACATTCATCTCTGCTTAAGAATACGACACATTAGTAATATGCTTGATTTTCTAACCTATTTCTCAAACAATTGTAGCTTTAATTACTGAATATTGAAAGATGATTCTACTTACAACGTGTCTTTGCCAGTTTTTAATATTATTTTTTCTATTTTTGTTATATCATTAAACCAATTTAAAATAGCTTATTCGCTACGAAAATTTAATTTCTGTTTTCTTAAATCGAAACTGAAATTTCTTTTTCAAACACACACAGCGTTTCACAAGCCACTCTTTCAGATGGTTGCGCTCCAACTACCCTCTCTTTTCAAGCATCTCCTTCTGCCCATCCTAGCTCCTCCTATCGAAGAGGCCTGCCATTGTGTTAGCCAGTGGTAGAAGCCCCAAACTGGATCACTACTGAGGCCTATTTTCGTTTATATTTTTCTTGCAAAATTTATAAGACTTATTAACGACCCTGCCCGATAGCTTAGGTTCGTAAAATAAGCATCAGATGGGCGGAGGGCTACCAACTCGTGATCCAGGCCGAGGGCACTCGATATGCCCTTTCCCTATTTCCTAAAACAATAATAAACCAATCAATCGATCTCCTCTTCCAGGGAGTGTAAAGCCCTCAACATTTTAGAAAAATCTTATTGCTCAAATTGAGCATTCAAATTTGTTTAGTCGACGTAAAAATAATTTTCTTAATAGCACTCCTTCCAAAACTGCCTCAACATGTTCCCATATTTATTTATTCTTTTTCTAAAATCCTTACACATTCGTGTTCGTAACATTTGTGGTGATAAGAAGTAGGCCTAACTCTGGTCCTGCATTATTATAATAATCATCAGGGTATTTCTAATTTACTTGCCTCAGCTACACTAGAAGTCCCGGTAATGATTCACAGAAAAAAAACAGTTTATTTCCAATAAAAATGGTACAAAAAAGATGGTGCATCATTGATTTTTGAAATATCTTAAAATAAATAAACTTAAATGATGCACAAACATGAGTATTGTAATATCCATGTCACTAGTCGAAAAGAAATGATTGCGGGCAATGTATTCCTCATGTCGCTTAATCTAGATTTGATGATAGATGTAATTGCCATTATAAAAGACAACACAATTTCATTGACAAAGCATTTTCACTGTGGGGTGAAAACACTTTTGACAGTTTACATGTATAAGCCATTAAGCTTTGAATTTCTTGACATCAGGAAATAATACTAGAATTGCTTGTTTCGGCAGATGTTCAAGGATATCATTTCGAGCAAAAAAATACCAACATGACGACCACGAAAACTACAAGCTTTATTTTTTTAATTAAAATACTTTAACACAACGGGCATTAGTTTATAAGCATCTTATTTAAATATAAATGGGTGATCACACTATAAATTTATGTTTTTTACGTGAATGCTTTACAATAAAAAAGAGATGACGAGTTAGGTAATGGTACAAGTTGAGAGTGAACAGAAAAAAGACCGATTTCTCGAGTTCAAATGCTAGTTGCTAGTTTAGTGCACACATATGTGCATATATACATGTTCATATATACACAAATATATACACATACATACCCACGTACATACATACACCTAACACGCACACATACACAAATATATACTTATGCATCGAGGCAATCATAATACATATGCGTTCTACAAAAATGCTGTACGATGTACTGAAATTATAGGATAATGAGCAAAGGAGGTTCGTAACGACTTTTTCAGTATGTGTTGCTGCTTACAATTTCTAATGAAATATTGTAACGAAAAGATCATTGGTTGCTAAGCGTCTTATTTATCATATATGGGTGATCGCGCAACAAACATATATTTTTTATAAATGCTTTACAATAAGAAGTGAAATGATGTGTTACGTAGTGACACATGCACCCATATACGCGCACATAGCGTTCACACGTACACACATACACAAGTAAGCATGTGCGTAAATATCAGCGTAAACTAGTCAGCATAAACTAGTATTCCAATCGAGGGACTCGGAGAAAATATCTTTTATAACGCCACGAATTTATGAAATTTCCATGCCAATAATAGTGGCACAAAACCGTCCACCTGAGTCAGAAACATGAAAACGATTGTTCTACAACGGTTCCCAAGCACAACATAATTGGAGAAATACGTGAGATCAACCACCTAGGTGGGGTTGTCATAATATACTGTAGAGCGTAAGAGATGATATGATAATTTGCACAACACAAGCCTAATTACAAGAACATTTTTGGACGTGAATAAGAGAAGAAAACATGAATGTTCTATAATGGTTTCAAATTAGAAAAAGTAACATTATCTCCGAAATCTGGCGCAGAATGTGTGTAATTGCTAAACATACATAGGTACCATGATGGTCTAGTTTGATGCTTGTACGAAAACGGAGAGGAAAGACATAAAAAATATATCCTATAGCTGGTTTATACAGGAACATATTGTTTTCGAAGGTTCTAACTTCTGGTTTCAGTATAAGAAGTCATGTTCATAAAAAAATTGTGCCTCACAGCACAAGTTTTCCATGAGTACTCAACATGATTTGTACATTTGTAAAACTTAAGTATGACAGCACAGTGCGTTACAGTGTGACGGTGCTCCGTCAGCTGCCGTCACTGGCATGTATGTGCAGACCGAGTCCTGGGCAAGAGCAGGCCTGGCTGAAACTCGTGTAAAGAAAGGATTTTTTTTGGAAAAAGGAAATCACTTTCAAAGATGAGATCAAAATGTATGTCGACTTCAAGTAATTCCTCCTGAATGATGAACTACAGGAAATAATACTTTATAAATTTTGTCAAGATTTCAACACATGAACAAACAATTTGGAGAGTTCCAAAGTAGTAAAAATGCAAGTAGATAATTATTTAAAGACACTTAATGACTCTTGTGTTCACAGTAGTGCTCGCTATCGTCAGTTCATTCGGCCTATCTGAAACATTTTACTCTTCCTTGCTTTACTATAACGGCAGTGTCAATTTTACTCGTGTTTTTGTTTGTACAATAAGTGTAATTGTTACATGCGTTTCTGTGTGTGTAGAAAGCAACATTTTAGCTTGCGTTACAGAATGTACAGAAAGTGTCAGTGTTACATTTGTCAAGTCGCATGTGAGTGCACCTCCGTGACTGCAGGGATGCTGCTGAATGCACTAAAACAGCGTCGGTACGAATCGTGCGCAACTTTGATGCACGTCTACATAGGCACGCCGTGTGAGTATTGCGTGATCTTTTCCTCATGTCCCACGGCCCTTGCGCTCACACACCCGTCGTGCGCAGGCTGGTGGCAGACAGCTTCTCTTCAAAGAGCGACATGGAGGTGGCCACGGGAGCCAAGCCGGAGGACTTCTTCACTTTACTGCACGGCATCTACCACGACCTCCTGCTCCAGCGTCTCAGGTAGCAAGCGATGCACACTAGCCTGCTTTTTTGGTGGAGGTTATTCCTTCATTTGTGATATGTTTCCTTAGGAAAGTTCTCCTCTCTTGTGTTCTGCCCCGTAATTTATTGGTGTCACACTCCCTTAGACTTTTTTTTAAATATTTATTTGAGCGGAAAACTAGATGGAAGTTCGCAAGCTCGGTCAAGTATTCCAAAGATCACATTTGAAATATACGGAAATCACCCTCTGGATGACGTCACTCGAGGAAGGATTCTTTACTTTACCACAAATTGAAGCATTGCACAGTATTATAAAATACAAATAACAACACTGAGATCTTTGATATTCGTCTTGTATTGAGTTCCTTGAGTTATCCAGCTTTTATACGGGAAATGTGGCGGAGAATCATACCCACTCAAGTAAATAAGAACTTTCATCCACTGGACTTAACGTTATTCGATGACAGTTTTCAGTTGTGAATCGTGCTATTCAACTTTTTATGAACAAAATATATGGATTAGAAATGAATTAAAAACCTGTCAGTTTCTCGATCTCCAAGTCCTGTTTTAACCAAATACCCGCACTATTACCTGGCCACATACATGTCAGTGTGAGAGTGTAAAGGTGAGGAAATTATTTTTGGGTTGTGTGGAATCCTGTCCTCATCCTGGCTGTGTGAATATGAGGGTGAATGTTTAGCCCGGCACACTCACGTGTTTCAAATGTGGGCTCAGCTTCGTGGTGGAGGACGAGGACGGACGCATCGTGGCCTGCTCCCTCAACTTCGACCTGCACGCCGAGCCGCCAGTGGACGTCGATTACCCTCTCACTTGGACCTTCGACTTCCTTGAGCAGTGCGAGTCCAAAGTCAGGTAACACATCATAATTGCTTCATAGCTCTTGATTTTCCATTTTAGGAGATTCATGCTTACTAGGAATAGTTTACTGGATCATTTTGGGTGTTATGTGAAGCCTGTAATCATCCTTATCGATATAATAATAACACTGAAATTTTGGACCATGTTTTCTCAGTTTGCGTTAGGATAGCGATCTCAATCTCCAGTCTGAGTGGTTGACTCACGAAATGTTAGATCTCATGTGTGCAGCAAGCTGAGACTGTATTAACACTTGTTTCAAAATAACTTTAATAATACTTGTTTCACTTTAAAGGGGATAAATTGGGAGCTTGATTGCATAACTCTCCTCACAACGTTATTTTCTTGTTGTGTTCACTTGATAAGGGTATACAGGGTGTCAGACGAAAAAGGAATCCAAAATGAGAAAAATATAATTCAAAAACTATTTCCGGCATTTTCATTCTGTTTCGACCACATTCTTCGTTGAACAATTTTCAGCGAATTTTGTACGTTTTGATGAAAATAACTTCAAAAATGTGTTTTTGAAAGCCTTCAGTAAAGTAATTACTGGGTAAATATTTTTAAGATATTTTCTAAAAACGTATGACATTTGTTGAAAAGCGCTCAACGAAGAATATAGTCGAAGCAGAATAAAAATACAGGCAATAGTTTTTGAATTATATTATTTTCCTTTTGGGTTCCGTTTTTCGTGGGACGCCCTGTATCTGTAATGGGTAGTTATTGCATCAGTGCCGTCCGATCAATCATTAGATACTTACACGTGTGCTAGAAAGGATTGCTTATTTGATGAAGTTGACGCTGACGTGTCCATCATCAGTTTTTATAAAGCCCAATAATTAATGACAGGACGTAATGACGGAAACCTACGGTCGAACCGTAAGCCAGATATATGCAGTACATCGTCACTTGAAATCATAAAATTAGAGTTTTGCAGGTACTCGATCCTCTCCTTCCCATCGCGAGGACACTGTAGCGTCTATGTCTCGTGTATATCTAGTTTTGGTGAATTTTAACACGTTCACTACGTGTTGGTACATATGTGTACCACTAGGTAAATTGCTCATTTACTTTCCAGTAACAATAGCTACCATTTCACTGATTTCACTACTTTTATTCAAATTAGACTTTGGCGTACAAATTAAAATGCAGTTTTGCCATTATATTTTTCCTACTTGTTAGAAAGGATAAGAATGTAATCAAGCAGTAAAAATGGCTTTTCAATTCTGCTTCTTCCAACCTAACCAAACCTACCGTAGCAACCGCAGAAACGTAGTGAACGTGTTAAGCTTTATTACTCAGTAATGGAAAAGATGGCTCTAATATTAATTTAAAATTGGAAAAACTGTCAATTATCAGCTAGCACATCTGTGAAACGACCCCTTCCTAGTGTTAAAACGAATTTACTAGTGCTAGTGCGTGAAGATTGACAAGACAGACTTCTTCGCTGCTGCTGCTGCTCTGACGTCTGCTCGTGAACGGTGTCTGCAAACAGGGATTTGGTATGGTAACGCGAGAAGGGGACACGTAGTTCATTTGTGCTGCCATATTCCATTATTATTTTATTCAGCTGTCTGAGATCGCAAGCTGAACTCCACCCTCCTGCAGGAGTAAGCTGCCACAGAACGTGGGGGAGGTCATCCACTCGTTCATGATGACGACGTTGTCAGAGCTGAGCCCCAAGCAGAACATCGAGCTCATCAAGGTGATGGAGGAGCAGAACATCAGGCTGGCCAGAGAGCGGCAGTACAAGGCTGTGTTCACGACCAACACCTCCTCCGCCACCAGGGTGAGTGATGCCGCCGTCCACATCGCCCTCGCTGTTTTGTGACAAGCTCAGCTTCACTTTAGAGCGGATAAAGGGCCTGTGATTGACGTCTGAAGACCTAAGGGACGCTTCGCAGTTTTTGTAGTTAATTCAACTGATCAAATATTCAATAATATTCTTGCCGAGAGCGCGCAATCAGTATAATAATTTGACATCTTTATTAGAAATATACTGAAAGTTATGCACCTACTGCGCGTAATCAATTTGTTCTTAGTTATCAGTGAATAAATAAGATTATTAGTTTTGTTAGCTGCTAATGCATTTGATCGTTTTCGAATCTACAAAGCGGTTTCAGGAGGGTGACTGCCACCATCAGAGGACCTCAGCAAGGTGTCACATGCAGTTCCTTGCCACAACCTAATGACTAGGGATGTGACGTTGTGAATATTGCATATATGCAGTAACTCGGCAAATTTTTCAAGAGCATAAAATATGCACGAGTTCATATATGCTAACCGATTAATATGCACAACCCGGTCAATTTTGAACATGGAACTGTCTAGCAAGATAGTGTATGAATTTCGAGTCATGACGCAAGTCCTGAACGGAATGAGATAAATGAATTTAGGATATTTTAGAAGAATGATTTTGGCTATAAGGTATTATAGTTTGTTATTGGAACACAGGAAGCAAAATGTAGATTGTACCGATAACAGTAAGTAGTGTGTGCAAGAAGTACAGCGTGCTCTACACAACAATGCCGGAGGAAAGAACTAAGAGCAAAATCCTCCAATATGCTAAGGAGCATGAAGATTTTGAAATAGAAGATGCGCTTTTGTTTTGCAACTTTACGACCAAAAACCTACGACCAAAACCCTACGACCAAAGCTATCGCCAAAAGTTGACCAGCGTTCTAACCAAAAACAAAGGTTACGGAAGGCTCAGGGCAATTAATGTCATACTATCCGGGCAGCCCGCAGAAAAACTGGACGAGTTTATTAGTGAACTAGCTCCATCGGATATATTTTGCAACACATTTGCTCCTCTTGTTTCTTGTGATGTAGAACGGGTGTTTTCCCAGTACAAAACTGTATTAGCAGAAAATGAAAGGAGATTCACTTTTTTGAAAACCTCAAATGCCATTTAATAATAAAGTGCAATTCCAATGTTTAGTTATTTTTCTTGAATTTTTCAATTGAACTCTCTTTTCTATGTGTATGTTTGAAATTATTTAACCAGTAAAGAGGTAAAAATTTAATTCCGCTATGTCATATTTAGTTTCCAAGCTTGAAACATTTCGCAGTAAAAATAACAACTTGAGATTACACCTTCGTTTTATTGAAATTTCCATTCAAACCTCCAAAGTTCAAGCACATTCAAAATATACCTATCAAGTAACAGATTAACTTTATTCCATATTTCGTAGCTGAATTTGAGCATATAATATGCACAATATATTGAACAATTTCTGCCATATCATATACATAATTCCATCAGTAGTACTAATATGCATTTCAGTCCTGCATATATGCCAGTGACTTTGTGCATATTTTATGCGGCATTTAAATCTCGAGAGCAGAAATCGTCATATAATATGCTGCTTATCGCGAAAAAAATAATACACTTATGCAGCACATTTCATGCTGCATAGTGCCACATCCTTACTAATGACTGTTCTGCCCTCAGTACGTGTGCGACGACCTGCTGGACTACACGGTGCTGTCGGAAACTCCTATTTACTCGTACAAGGCACATGACGGCCAGCAACCTTTTGCATCCGTGCCACCGGACCACCTGGCCGCCTGCACCGTCCTCTACGTCTGATTAAACTGTAAATCTTACCGCTGTAGTCACCGTTTTGGGGTTCCACCTCACTCGCAGTCTCTGCTAACACCACGTTTGCCGCATCTTCCCAAGAGTTATGATTGAGAATACGTTTAAATACGCATTCTAATAAGCGTTGTTCTTGTTCATGAATTCATGTTATACGAGAGCGCTTATTGCTGATGGTGTTGCGTGTGACGGATCGACTAAGTTAACAAAGAGTCAAATTCTTAAGCCTAGTGAGTAATGTTCGTATGTAATCTGCATTAATCCTTCGGTAGTAAGAGTGCTAAAGAACCTCTCCTAATGCGTTACCCTAGCCGACTGGTGACCACATATCTCACGCCGCAAGACCATGCATGAGAAAATATTTCAGTATTAATCTTAATTTATTTTTATCACCTAGCTAAAATATTTCTGCTTGGTGTACAACTTAGCTACCTGTCAGCAATGGTCAAGTATTGTATTATTGAATTTACACAGGTAGGGTTGAACAAGAGGTGTCAGAGTCAGTATATCTTTGATGTATTTCAAGACTAATTTAAGTGAGTAAGTGTAAGTATAATACTTTACGAGCTGTTGAATAAGTGCTAATACAATTATTTCTTTCAGAGAGCTTTTGCTATTCCTTGTTTTGTTGAAACGGTCGCGTCACTCTCAACAATGAGTACCACTCCCAACAATGAGTACCACTACCAACAATGCGTACCACTCCCAACTTTGCTTACCACTCCCAACTATGCGTACCACTCCCAATAATGCGTACTACTATGATAAATTTATATCACTTCTCGCAATGCGTACCTTTTCCAGCAATTCTTACCACTACCAACAATGCACACCACTCAAAGAAATTCTCACCACTCCCAGTAATGCTTACCAGTTCTGGTAATTTAACTTTTCCTAGCAATGCACACAACTCCCACCAATGCACACCGCTCTTAGCAATTCTCACTCCTCTCAACGTTTGATGTCACTCCTGGTAATTTTGGGCACTTCAGCACTTCATAGCACTCCCCGCCATGGCAGCGATCAACAAAGAACACGCGACACAACGCAATTTGCAAGAACAGAAGTAGTGTCGTCGTGCAGGCTGCATTCCTGTCATAGACTCACAGTACTTTACAAGGAGTCAATAAAATGATGTATACGCCTGAAACCTAATGAAAATTAATTCCAATTTGATGTGAAGAATTTTCCACCACACACTTTTTTAAATTTTATTTCCTTTGCAAAACTTCCACACATTAGGAGAAAATAGAACAGAATGTATGAGGAAATAAATTCAGATTTTACAGTCGTTCCTTAACACTGTGGGAGGTAGAGCAGCAAAACTTTTGATAATTCCAAATGTCAGCGTGAAAATGGCAACGTGATTAAAAGTTTTCATATTATGAGTGAGGTTTTCATCAAGTTCGCATATGCGATGACAAAAATATTTCAAAACAAGATGGTTCTTTCATACAACATTTAACTGAACACCATAGGAAGAAAGCTATAGAATGAAGTTTACACAACCGGTTCTAACAAGGAATGAAGTTTTATTGAGCCACAGGTACAAAGTTTCAAATTTCTCCCAAATATACCGGGTGGCCCAGCGAAGTGTGGACAAATAGAAGTTAGATTTTTTCAGTTACATGAAGGCCAATCAAAAAAACTGATGTTTCAGATAAAAGAAAAATGTGTTGTCTTTAAAAAATCTAAGAATTATTCAACATATCCTCCTTTCTCCTTGATAACTTGGCGGAGACGAGGGATCACCTGATCACACGTGGCACGCTCAGTTTCGGCGTCAATTTCTGCTTAAGATTTGGTCAGTTTCTGCTTCAGAACCTCCACACTTGAGTGGGATATAGCGCAAGACTTCTGCGCCAAGATAGACTATATCCCAAAGTCCATTGGATTTAAATCAGGAGAAGATAGAGGCCATAGTTCCTTGGATCAAAACGACTTGAAATTGTCTTTGCATTAGTCCTGGACCAATCTAGCTCTGCATGTGAGAGGTTGCTCCATCCCGCTGAAGTGTAATTCCTTCATTTTCAGTAACTTTTCTCACCCTAGGGACAACTTCATCCTTTAACAATTACAGATAAACTTGTTGATTGATTTTGACACCAGCCTCGATGAAAATCAATGGGATTTTGAGACCTGTGGACCCTGCCCACACCATTACCGAAGCTGGTTTTGTCTCCTGAATGAAGTTCAACGTTCAACAGACACTGAATTTTAGGGCAGAAGCTGTATCCCACTCAAGTGTGGAGGTTTTGAAGCAGAAACTGACCAAATCTTGGGCAGAAATTGACGCTGAAACTCTGCATGCTACGTGTGATTAGGTGATCCCTCGTTCCGCCAGGTTATCAAGGAGGATACGTTGAATAATTCTTAGATGTTATTAAAGATAATACATTTCTCTTTTATTTGATACATGAGTTGTTTTGATTGGCCTTCATATAACTGAAAAATCTGACTTTCATTTGTTCACTCTTCGCTGGGCCACCCGGTACAGCGATCGAGGACGACAAAGCTCCCAGATCGACTCCACAGAGAACATCAAGAATTTAGGTTTTCCTGGAAAATTTGCCAACCGTCCATGCATCCTGAAGCACAACACAAGACTCCATGTTAAGAAGAGTTCGAGCGAAAGAGGCTAGCAAAATCCAGTGTACTTTAGGTGGGGGCAAGAACAGAAACCAAGCTCAAACTACGGACGCGCCTAGCGTGGGGTCGTGGGCTTTGATTTTTACAAGCTGGATGAAGAGTAAAAATAATTCTAAATTACCTCCGATTTATTTTCGAACACGTACATGAGTTTAGATGAAATTTACCATATGTCAACTTATGCCTCTTTGTGAGCCTGAAAATTACCTGAGCATCGTCCTGGCTTCTAAAGCTCCAGAGTAACTTCCGTTAAGGTGAGAACACGGGGACCCAATTTAGAGCTATATTTACATAAATGATTTGAGATATGGCTTACAAAAGAAGTTTGAACTTATCTGAAGACTGTTTTTGTTTCAGTTCGTGAAACATAGATTTGACAAGCTGGTACAGACAGAGCAGCAGCAGTAGCAGCCACTCGAGCTTAGTTCAATAGTATAATAGTTCACGTTAATACGCTAGCCAAGGAGGTAAATGGCAAATAAAAGTTCGTGAGAAAGATTACTGACAATAATGTATGCTCAACTGAGGTCAATGTGAACCTTCTTAAGAGCAACGAACTTGAGTTAATTAAAAGTTAATAGTTCAAAATTTTTATATTCATGCAAGACAGTTGAGAAAATGACCACACGTATTTAGTGTGAAAAAATTCATGCAAAAGAATGGATCATGAACAGAAAACCATCAAACCACGTTAGGCGCCCAAAGCTGCCTCAACGGTACGCTAAGTAGCAGTCATTCCATAGAGAGCGGAGCTAAAATAAAGTTATAAACACGCGGGATCGGTTCGGAACTGAATGTCGGCGCTATGACTGTCTCAAGTTGCAACACGTGACAAACTTTGACTGTTTTCACCACATCACTTTCGGAGTAGGTCTATCGGTTTATACCCTCAAGTGAGGTTCGGAAGTATTTGTATGAAAATTTTCCTCATGATGGGTGAAGATATACTTTGAAGGGGACTTTTTTCTTCTTATTCATTCGCTTTCATTAATTTTGAAACTATATTTTTAATATACTCACCAGTTCAGCCATTTAAGTAGCGGCAGCACTTAATATCCGAGCACCAACAGCTTCATCTGTTTCAAAATCTCATAGATCTTTTATTTTAATCAATCGTATGAACGCATTTGAACAGCATCTGTAAAAAGTAACGATCTTAGTGAAAATCATGGAGTAATGAGACAACTCTAATGTTATGTAAGCAATCACAATAATAGACCCGCATATGACGGTAAATGAAATTTTCGAAATTTGAACTATCTAAAAAACAAATTTCCAAACACACGTGGACAAATTTACTTGCGCATGTGTATATATACAATGGAGGATATATATATTTATTAGCCAACATGGGATTTTACGTTTATTGAGCTGTTAGTAGACCAACATATATGAATTTATGCCTGAGAAATAGTTTTTAATGGTTAAAATGAAGATGTAAAATCAAACAGACTTTTCAAGCATAGAAACAAAGAAAAAGTTGTGAAGTTCTGTGGAAACCACGAGGTATTCTCGGAGTGAGCTTTCCTTTTGAAACTGATGTTATCCAGGCACTAGTTACCTCAGCGGGTTGTGGGGTAGTTCGATTAGCTTGCTTGTTGGCTTTCTCCCTCAACGGAGGTATACCTCGCCATAGCCGTGTGTGTATAGGACATGACTCCGTGCGGGGAGACCCGGGTTCGAGTCTCGGCGCTGGTGGCGATTTTCTCTGTTGGGTCTAGGAGAAAAATTCTAAGCACAAGGCCCCACTCTCCCCAGGTGTCTGAAATGGGTACCGGTCTTGACCGGGGGAAAGTGTCATGGCGTCCTGGTGTTAGTTCTAAGGCATTTGAAAAACCAATGTAAAAGGTGATATGTATCATGCTTCAATTGGAAATAATGCATCCGTAGATCCCGATGTTGTTTGTTTACTGCTGGTTGGGGGCAGTAGCGCTTGGCCATTCTCTGTATAGTGCTTCGTAAAGGGGCTTTCACATGATCAGTTTTTCCGTCAGTCACACTCACACTCACGGCTCCGCAACACCATATTTGGGCATGCGTGCTCTCTTCGCTCTCTATTCGGCACTCATTGACGGCTTGGCTTGACTGTCGCTTTGCTCCTGTTTGCGTGCATATGTCTGCCCTCCCGGCGTCTAGTGAGGATATCTGTTGCTGCTCCTGCGCATCAAATGGTCTCCGCCTGGTCTCGAAAATAAATTAACTATTTTCATGAGCAGCCTGCTTTGTGGAAAGTGCAAAGCAATGAATACAAGAGTAGAGATGTAAGAAGCAAGGCGCTCAAATGTGTTATTGAAGCAATAAAGCAACACAATATTAGCTTACATGAAATAGCTTGAAGAAAAAAAGTAATACGCTTCGAACCCAGTTTAGGAAAGAATTTAGAGCATTTGCTTCCAAGAAATCTATTATTTTGCATGGGGTAGCACCTATTCAGAGGTGCTTACTTTTTCAGTATTCATAATGATGCGAGAAACATTAGTTTATTTTGTTACAAGCATATCATAATGCATTCTTCCTGTTATAGTGTCAGCGCCATTTTCAAAAGAAAACCAATCTTATTTAATATTCACTCAAGAAATACTGCAGAGGTACTATTTTTTTGTTTATTAGAATGGAAAAATTCAATATTTAGCCGTAAGTGCAATTTCAACACTTTATCCGGCATTTTCAAAATAAATAAAAAACTTTTTCATGAATTCTCTTCAACATTTAATTTCAGCATGCAGATGCTTCGTGAAATAAATTTAAACGTTTATTAGATTACACGTACTGCTGTCATATTCACGTTGATTATTAGATATTACCGCGCAGTAATTTGAGAGGCTTACTATATTTTATAATATTTACTTGCGGATGCCAGATTTACGCGTGCATTCTGTCATACAGTTCTAACAAATGTGCGCGAGATTTCAATTGTTATTTCCATATCCTAGTCCCTGTGCTGCTGGGAAATGAGCGAATATAGTTCTCCAAGAAAAAAATTCAATTTGCAAGTTGTACTATTACACGTTAGTACACGCAAACTGTATAGAACGGGCGGAAAATATTACCTGGACTTAAAGTTATCATAAAGTAGATTATTACATTCGTATTAGCTGTAGTATTTGTTAGATTTGGTGTAACCAAATTTTACAAATGCTGTGACAAGGAAAAAGGAATGCGCACATATTTAGTGAACGAAATTTGGTCATTTAGCCTTTACTCCCTGCAAATCCGGTTATAAGTCCCATTTTGTCGATGTTTGGCTAGCCATTCATTAACCCAATATCTATTTGCAGAGTTTACTCCCCTTGTTGATCGCAAAGCCAATGAATAAGCTTGCTTTGGACACGGCGAACCTATCCCGACAATACATTGTAAACTACCGCAGAGCCTGCCAGCGGCACGCCACTTCAGTCGCGAGAACGTACGTGTGAACGCGAGTGTTTTGACCACAGTCCGTGAGTGTGACTGACAGAAAAACTGATCGTGTGAAAGCCCCTTTAGGGACTTGATCGTGGAGTAGACTGATCCTCTGCAACGGTAGCCATTTGTGGCCATGTTTTTTGTTCCCTTCTGAATGTTGAATTTGATCATGTACTGTAGTTTCAATCACCTCTTGTTTTCCTTATTTTATTTTAGGATATAGTCAGACGTGATCAACCACGAAGCAGTGCTTCGTGGTTGATCACGCATGCAGAATTTTTAAAATTTGTCCATTTTACCTTCAATAGTAATCCCTGATATCGCAAGTCCCTAAGCTTGTAATTCAATGTACAGGTGTAGCCAATGATTTTGTAACAAGTGAGTTTTTCGATTTTATCGTTAAACTAAGGTGAAGTCTTGCATAGTTTTTAATTGTTTGCTTCCGGAAAGCATTATAAAGGATAAGAAGAAACATAAAGTGCCCACAAATATTTTTCAATAACCTGTAAAACCAAAAAGAAATTATTCTCAACATTTGCACTATTAACCACGCTTTTTCAAAACTGTTTTGATGCGTTTTGGCATGCTGTTTGCTAATTTTTCAATGATATTATTAACGAAGGACCTGCTCTCTTCTCCAATTAAGGCTCCAAGTTGCGCTAAATTAGTTGGCGTCTTCTTCTTCACTCGACTTTTGACGATCGACCATAAATTTCCGATCAGATTCAGATCAGTCGAATTTCCAGGCCAAGGACCCAAAATCTCCCTTCCATTGTCATCAAGGAAATTTTTAATCACTCTTGCATTATGACAGCTAGCTCCATCATGTTGGTGAGCAACCTCTTTGTCGGGAAACTGACCAGCTATCGTTGGAAGGAGATGATCGTTTAAGAATTTAAGGTACCCAGCCGAATTCATTGCTGTGTTTTTGGGTAAAATCGCCAGTGCTCCAGTTCCCTTACCTGAAAAGCAACCCCAGACGCGACGAGTGGCAGGATGTTTAACGGTTGGAGCGACACACTCATTAAATCTCTCGCCTTTTCTTCGTCGCACGAGGCTTTTCCGGAAGGTATCAAAAAGGAGGAACGGAGATTCATCGGAGAAAATGACTCTGCCCCATTATTCAGCAGCCCAATGCTGGTACTTCATGTAAAAATTGAGCCGGTCTTAGATGTTCTTCGGCGTCAAAAGAGGTTTCTTCGCAGCTCCCCTTGAAGCTAAGTCCATTTTCATAGACCTCTTCTACTCAAGCGCAAGTTCTGAACTGCTGGCAGTCCTTTCCCGTAACGAGTAGCGTCAATCTTTTCCTGTCATGCAGGGGCTGTCTTCACCACCATGGATTTTGTCTCGTTGAAATTATTGTTTTATCAATCTGTAGACAGTTGACGATGATTCAAGTTGTCTGGCAATGATTTCCTGTTTTTGATAGACCACTCTGATAGAGAAGAATTATGGTTGTCCTAATTTCTTCTGAAATCACCATTATTTGAAACAATTTTTAAGAATTAGAAAAGAAAAAATAATTCAACAAAATTTTTGAGAATGAACATGCCACTCACCTTGCAAACGATTTTTTCAGCAGTTTCAATGCCCGGATCAAATTTTAAACAAGTACAAATAGGTTTTCCATGTTTTGGAAAAAACAAAATTGGTCAATTTTAAGAAAACCCCCATAATTTTGTTTCTTTAAACCTCGCTTCTAAGTAATTTTACTACATTATAGGACTGTTAACGATGAGGCATAAATATATTCTGAAATAAGGCCCTGAAATAAAAAATATTTTCTCAAAATCATTAGCCACACCTGTAAGTGCGCTCTAATGCGAGGCTTTTAAACAGAGCGTCATTGGTATTATGTTCATTTTATTTCGTGTATTTATATTCATTATCAAAATTAGATTAATGCAACAAAGGGAATGCATTCTTTCGTGCTTTTCTCTTAATCATACGTTGCTACAATTGACATAGGTATTACGATACCCATGTGTGTATGTCAACTAAGGATTTTAATGCTAAGAAATGTGAAAAACCAATCTTATACATTTCATGTACCAACTTTATTGGAAATAAACTGATTTCTTTTCTTTCTTTCCAGTGACTTTCTCGCACATCCATGACAGAACTGTGGGGGACTTGGTGCCCCCTAAAGTCCACTAAATTTGACTAGTAGGATGGGCTGCCACAGTATTTAGGAACCCTGATCTCGCTCCAACTCCTAGAATGCGAAATACACTGTCCACACAAATTGGTTGCATAATTTGGAGGTCTATAATTATTACACATCAGTCCCAAAAGAGGCTATTGTACATGAATTCATTCAGGTGATACAGAATTTTCAATGATGAAGGAACGAGCACATGTGTGGTGGCCAAATATGGATAGAGAACTAAAAGAGACGACTAGGTCGTGCATTAAATGTGTTACTAACCTCGTCATCTTGCAAGAAAGTAGAACTACACCCGTCAGAGTGGCTTTTGAGACCGTGACACTGATTCCATATTGACAATGCTACTCCAGTCAATAAGAAATATTTTCTTGTGATGGATGCACTCCAAAAATAACTTGAAAATTTTCACACATTTACTGCCTCTGCAAGTAAAATGATTAGCAGCCTATAACGCAACCTTTGCCGCGCTTGAACTTACTGTGGCGATAGTATAAAACAATGCTACGTGTTTCACTCCGGATGAGTTCGAAGCGTATATCAAAAGAAGTGTCCTGAAGCCAAAAACCGGTGTGCCATACCACTCTTCAGTGCACAGCCTGGTCGAGCATTTGGTAGAAACCTTCAAGAAAAATCTAATGCAGTTAAAAAAACACTGCGCCTAACACTGGAAAGATTGCTGTTCAGCTAAAGGCGAATGTAATATTCCACAACGCGTGATACTAACAGGAGAAATAGTAGGCAAGAAGTTACGTTGGCGTCTCGATATTCTTCGGAAGCAGCCTCATCAAGGATAAAGAGG